>CM070818.1:32776990-33061539 GCA_036326025.1 Chrosomus eos
CAATGTGCAACTGTAATTTTTAATTATAAAAATAATAAATAAATAATTATGTTAATTGTGTATAAATATATGCATTATATGATTCAACTATATATTTAAAAAAGTAATTTTAATTAAAAAAGTGTTATATGTTGTCACATTCACCACCTTCTTCATCGTCTGTGTCTTCACTACACTTCCCAGAATCCTCTGTCATCATCATCTGCACCTGCTCCTCATCACCCTCATCATCACCGTCACCTGTTGTCTTTGTCATTATCTGTGTATTTAAGTTCCCCTCTCACTCTTGTCATTGCTGGTTATTGTTTGAGCACACGCTCACTAGTTTCATGTTCCACGTTTAAGTTAATAAACCGATGCTATTTGTATCTTTGCCTGCCTTCGTCTTCTCTCACCCGTGGACCGTGACAGAATAACCAGCCCAAAAAGGAATGACAGAACGACCGACCAAGAAAACAAGAGATGGACAAAGCGGGAATCATCTTGTGCTCTCTCAACCAAAATGGCCGTAAGATTGAATCTTACATTGAGGACTTTATTAAGTATAGCCATCTAACCTCCCTTACCGATCAGCAGTTGATGGATCTATTTTGGATTGGTTTGGATCCACAATTTTATGCACTGATTCCACCCGGAGGTCCTGGGGAGACCATTGAACAGTATCTCGAGGCGATTTTAAGAGGGTTTGGCTCCTCGTTCATGGTCAGTACCGCCCGTTCTAAGCCCTCTTCACCGCTGGTCCCGTCCAGCCCAGTCAAGCCCTCACCGCTGGTCCCGTCCAGCCCAGTCAAGCCCTCACCACTGGTCCCGTCCAGCCCAGTCAAGCCTTCACCACTGGTCCCGTCCAGCCCTGTCAAGCCTTCACCGCTGGTCCCGTCCAGCCCACTCAAGCCTTCGCCGCTGGTCCCGTCCAGCACAGTCAAGCCTGCACCACTGGTCCCGTCCAGCCCAGTCAAGCCTTCACCGCTGGTCCCGTCCAGCCCACTCAAGCCTTCGCCGCTGGTCCCGTCCAGCCCAGTCAAGCCTTCGCCACTGGTCCCGTCCAGCCCAGTCAAGCCTTCGCTGCTGGTCCCGTCCAGCCAGGAGAGCCCGTTGACCCAGAGCCAGAGCCAGAGCCCGTTGACCCAGAGCCAGAGCCCGTTGACCCAGCGCCAGAGCCAGAGCCCGTTGACCCAGCGCCAGAGCCAGAGCCCGTTGACCCAGCGCCAGCGCCAGAGCCCGTTGACCCAGCGCCAGAGCCCGTTGACCCAGCGCCAGAGCCCGTTGACCCAGCGCCAGAGCCCGTTGACCCAGCGCCAGAGCCCGTTGACCCAGCGCCAGAGCCCGTTGACCCAGCGCCAGAGCCCGTTGACCCAGCGCCAGAGCCCGTTGACCCAGCGCCAGAGCCCGTTGACCCAGCGCCAGAGCCCGTTGACACAGAGCCTGAGCCCGTCGCCTGCCCGCCAGAGCCTGGGCCCGTCGCCTGCCCGCCAGAGCCTGGGCCCGTCGCCTGCCCGCCAGAGCCCGTCGCCTGCCCGCCAGAGACCGTCCAGCCAGAGACCGTCCAGCCAGAGACCGTCCAGCCAGTGACTGTGAGTTCAAAGCCTGTTCTTCACGTCAGCCGCATCCAGCCAGAGACTGTTCCTAAGCCGGAGGGGGTTCTCCCCAAGAAAATTTTGGGGGGGGGCTATCCTCCTCCGCCATGGCCACCCGAAGGGGCTTCACCGCTACCCGAAGGGGCTTCACCGCCACGGCCACCCGAGGGGGCTTCACCGCCATGGCCACCCGAAGGGGCTTCACCGCCATGGTCACCTGAAGGGCCTGCACCGCCATGGCCACCTGAAGGGCCTGCACCGCCATGGTCACCTGAAGGGTCTGCACCGCCATGGTCACCTGAAGGGTCTGCACCGCCATGGCCACCTGAAGGGTCTGCACCGCCATGGCCACCTGAAGGGTCTGCACCGCCATGGCCACCTGAAGGGTCTTCACCACCACGCCCACATCCTGCTCCGCCCTGGCCACGCCCTCGTCCTATTCCGTCTGGACCATCCTGGAGTCCGTCCAGATGCACCCTGTCCGCCTTCCCATCACGGACTCTAGGATGCCCACCCTCCCTCCCGTGTTCTGTCTTGCACGGCGCGGGTCGCGCCTAGCGGGAGGGGGGAGTTATGTCACATTCACCACCTTCTTCATCGTCTGTGTCTTCACTACACTTCCCAGAATCCTCTGTCATCATCATCTGCACCTGCTCCTCATCACCCTCATCATCACCGTCACCTGTTGTCTTTGTCATTATCTGTGTATTTAAGTTCCCCTCTCACTCTTGTCATTGCTGGTTATTGTTTGAGCACACGCTCACTAGTTTCATGTTCCACGTTTAAGTTAATAAACCGATGCTATTTGTATCTTTGCCTGCCTTCGTCTTCTCTCACCCGTGGACCGTGACATATGTACTATAATTATATGTGATGCGATCTGGGAAAACCCACCACATGATGAAATTTGACATATTACAGGTTTTACGATCATATTAAAGCTTGGTTCAAGCCCTTTCCAAATCTGTTTTTATTTCTTTTATAGTTTGTCTGTAACAAAAGTTATGGTTATCTGAAGTCGGCTGATCGATGTGATTTTCAGAAATGGAATTTTGAGAAAAACAGGTTTAAATAACTGTCACGTCCTGCTAGCGGGACGACGGGCGCTCTTTTTTTTTATTGCCTTTTTTTCATATCACATATTTTAGTAATCATCATATATTAGGTATCATTCGAAAGCTTACAAACTCAAAATTCATCCTGTGAAAACCGTTTTGAAATTGGGCGATTGAGAGGCGAGCAAGGTCTTTTAAACGAGCAGCTTCAGACTCTGTTGTTCTCTTGTGCTCCGCATCACATAACGCTGGATAAAAATAAATAAATAAAAACTTGCGTGCCGTTGTAGTTTACACAGGACTGGCGGGACCTTTATTTTTGTTATGTGGTTTATTTTGATAGGAGAAACTGTCTTTGTAGTGTTAAGAGAAGGAGAACTAAATAGCCGTTGTTGTTGTTTTTTTTGCACCTCCGCTCCGCGCGTGTTCTTAAAGAGAAAGACACGTCTTTTCAGCTTGCCACTATAAATCGCTATTTTTCTGCACTAATCTAGTGAATTTTCACTAGATATACTCAGAGATGATAAACAAGATGTTATAGAATAATAATTTATTGAAAACCCAAATTTGACAATAAACTGACATTCAATCTATTTTTAGACTTTACTGAAAATGTACAAGCGCGACATCCGACGGGTTTTCCCAGATCACATCACATATTTAAAGTATTATATATTTAAATTACATTTGTGGGTATATTTGACGGATAAAAATAGACAATGACGAAAGATTTACAACTAAGTCCATCAGATTGATGGGTAACCTCTGGTCTGTTCATCAAAAAAAAAAAAAAACATATGGCACTGAACATACTGTACCATCTCACAAAACCTGCTCTCACATCCTGGTGTCGTGTCAGGACCATTTGAAAAGAGAATCATGGCCTGTTGGTTGGCTGTCTTTGACAAATATTGGAGCAGATCTCTAGGGAGAAGCGTTTAATCATCTGGCTGGCACATGAAGTCCAATGGCATCGGCGCACATCAGCACAGGTGATACAGTAGGTCCACTCCACACCTCATCATATATGTTGTGATACAGCCTTGAAGCCTTGTGTCTCTCCAGGGAACACAGGCATAACGCTCGTTACACTTGGCTGCACTGACTACGATTATTTATTTATCTCTCGCTGCATTTATTCCCTGTGCAGCATTCTGCCTATCTGCTCCACTCTCTTCGTTCAAGTTTTGGCTTTCTCCTGTCCTCCATCTTCTCATTGTGGCTCTTTGGTGGAAGCAGAGGGCGCTGTGGTCGAGGGAGCTCAGTGGAACCGATTCAGTCGAGTAGGTAAACAAGTCAGACCTTAATCAGAGAGAAAACTCAGAAAAGGGTCCTGCTGGGTGAGTTGGGCCCCAGACTGAGGGCCCTCCCTCTCAGGGACAGCTTGAGCGCAGCAGGGGGCAGCCTTTCAACAGCAACTTTGATAAGTACCAAAGGGACACTTTCATGAGGAGGGTCCCACACAGCTTCCACTGGGTCTGCGACAGATATCCCACCGTATCAACAACTCATCTATCAAGATGGGTAGACAGCAGGAGGATTCATTAGTGCCCGACTAAACAAAGAGCCATGTGTTTTGTTGCAAAATTAGCATCCAAGCATAGCAACACACAGCACGGTATATCAAATTGTTGAATGCAGTCTCGTTGCTATGCCAATCTCATCTCATTCGCACAATGAGATGTTTCCTCATTGCTCCTCTGCTTCTAGCTAGGGCAGTGTTTTTCTGCAAGGACAACAACATCTCTAATTGAAAAACCAAGCCTTTTTAGGCATTGACATATCGTTGATTATGAATCGTGATCAAACATTCTGGTTGATGAGAAATTGGAACGGATACATAGTAGAAAGTTCTCTTTTTTAAATAATCTTCTCATTGATCTTTTTTTCACAAACCAGATAATGTATTTCATCCCTTTGCATCATCCAAGTGAAGTCACCATTTTTTCTCCCTCTAGCCTCACAAGTAATTTAATTTTAAATTATTCCAACTCTGAATTGAAATCGATCTACAAATGAAAGGCAATTAAAAACCACAGAGCTTTTTTTAGTAAGCCTTGCTCACGTTGTATTATTGATAACTGAGTAAATCTAGACAAATTAGAGAGGTGACTGAGATTTAGACTGGTGTGTTGAGGAGGAAACTGCGTGTTTGTTTTTCCTTTTCGGGCCCCCTGTGTGTGATGTTGGGGGAACAGAATCTGTTATCACGAAACCCTGGAGGAACAGACTTCAGAGTGATCAACATGAGGCCCGGCTCCTCTCTTCCTCTTTGGACTATGAAAGCTCTGATTCTTAGTCTAGCTAAATCAATAGCTAACGATGCACAATTAAAAGGAATAGTTCACCCAAAAATAAAAATCGTGTCATCATTTAATCAAATGTGTTGGCACTAGATGCACTGGATTATTTGATGTCGCATACATGAGAAGCAATGGTGTTTGGCATCAATGTGCTATTTTTGTAGTTTATTTCAGTTTCAACTTTAGTCAATTACCATTGAACAAATAACTTAAATGTTGGTCTATTTCCCCACACAAAGTGTTCTGTGGCTTCAGAACACTTGGAATATAGTACGCACGTCATACAGACTATTTTATGGAGGTGTTTTATTTTGTAGTTTGACAGCTTCAGTCCCCTTCCACATGCATTTGATTTAAAAAAGAACCAGGATATTATATCCTATATATTATATCCTATATATTATATCCAGGATATTATATCCAACTATATTAGTTTTATAGTTGATATTTAACACTTGATAGACGCTGGCTTCATCTTCGGAGCGCAAAACCTCACAACACCACCCCCTGTCGTGATTGGTTGGAACACTATTTATTTTGGTTTTGAGTGGTTGGTGAAACCAATTGTTTTTGTGTGGAGATCTAGGCTAGGCTGCCTACAGAGACACGTTTTTTGACGGCCTGCTTTGTTAGGAAAGATTAGATGAATGTGATCATTTATGTTTGGGCTTTTTTTGGGCCTGAAATCGCTGAGACAACTTTTAATACCAGGTGTTAACAAGGCCACTGAAACACTGCCGTTTATAATTTACAGCATTAGAAAAAAAAAAAAAAAAAAAAAAAAAATATATATATATATATATATATATATATATATATATATATATATATATATATATATATATATATATATATATATAATTTAAATTAAAAAAATAACGCAGATTAATCCATTCCGTATTGACCTTTGACTCGGAGCCGTTCTAGCCACCATTCAACTGTAAAATCGGGGAGACGAGAATGCGCTGCCTGGATCATTGATGAAAATATACTTATATAAAACGGCCTGATGGAAGCGTTGAATATGCTCAAAAATAAAGTTGTTTGCAATGTCTGCAGCAAGGAATTTGCATATCACCGGAGTTCGTCAACTCTAAAGTACCACAGCATCCAGGAGTTATAACATTAATCTGGAGGTACTACCTAGCAACATATAACCCGCCATCGCGAAACACCATTATGTTAAAAATCCAGCAGCTGAACGACACAAAAAAAAGGAGATGTTTTGGTGGGAGCGGAATATATCGCGCTGACAGGGGATCACTGGACTTCAGTTAGCAATCACAATTACCTTGGTGTTACAGCACATAATAATAAAAGAGTTTTTGAACTTTAATGTCACTAATGCTGATTATTAATTGATTCATTTGAATTTAACTCACCATTTGTGTTCCACAGAAGAAACAAGGTCAATCATTATAATGGTAAATGATGACAGAATTTTAATTTTCAGGTGAACTTTCCTTTTAAGAACCCGGAGATGGTCATTTCTCATGGTAAGTGAAGAGTGTCCAAGGTTAAAATATGCTGCTTTGAATTTCCAAGAGCTTGTTCTAGGCTCATCTCATTGAATGCTTCGTGACACTGTGAGGTCCAGGCCCATTGTGGAGAGCTTAGCTTAATTGTATTTTAATCCAAGTTCTCCACAACAGGTCATAGTTTCTCGCACTTCACTTCTCCTGGCATAGTCAAATCATTAACCCTCATTAAAATTAAGAGCTGAGCGGGTGGAAAGGCTAACTGTTTTGTTCCAGAGCTCTTAAAAAAACAGGCTGCTGATCTTTTGCAATCACACTAAAAAGGTACTATCCAACATTAAAGGGGTCATATAATGCCATTTTTGTACAAGCTAATATGATTCTTTAGGGTCTAAATTAAAAGTTTGTAATATACTTCAATTAAAAATTCTCATTACTATTGTAAGAAAACACTGTCAAAAACAGCTCTGTTTTCAGCACGCCGTTAAAGTGCATGTGCCTTTAAATGATAATGAGCTTTGCTCACCCCGCCCCTCTGTTCTGTGCATACACCGTTTGTAACACAATAACGTGTTGTTCATTATAAACGTGGGATTATGAATTATATTGAGAACGTCGTACATAGAAAACATGCCGTAATGTACCCTGAGTGTAAACCTTAGCCGCATTCATCGTAAAGCGTGCAGCCAGCGATTTGCGAAGATTTAGCTTCTTAGCAAAACTAGCTTTATACTGATCATCGTTTATAAAGCAGTCTGGTGTGTGAAATGATTCGCGCAAACATGAAAGCATTGACGTTGATTGTGGGGAATATTCCCTTCGAAAACAAACTCAGCCACTGCGTCTTCAGCGGTTCGGATTTAGGAACATTAAAATGACTGCTGTGTTCCTTATTGCACCCAAGAATAGAACACCACAATCGCTTAGATGCCATTCTGCTCATAGACAGTGCTCCAGTATCAACAATGATCGTGCAAGTCCGCGCGGACTATGATTGACAGCTCGCTCACGAGCGAGGGCAGGTCTGTGTTGAAACGCTGCTGTCAATCAACAATCATGGGAGGAGCGTCCGACCGTGTGACCGCATGACTCCTTTAAGAAAAAAACAAGTCAACAAATGGTATGCCACCCTTGTGGAATTAGGCTTACTATGTACCAATATATATATATATATATATATATATATATATATATATATATATATATATATATATATATATATATATATATATATATACAGTGGTGCTCAGAATTAATGGTACCCCTGGTAAAAATGATAAAAAAAAATGGCTATAAAAAATAAATCTGCATCGTTTATCCTTTTGATCTTTCATTAAAAAAATTGGTAAAATTCTAACCTTTCATTGAAGTAAAAGAATTGAAAGTGGGGGGTAAATCACATTATAAAATAAATATTTTTCTCCAAAACACGTTGGCCACAATTATTCATACCCCTAGAATTTTTTATGAATAAAATATCTATGAAATATATTCCCATTAATATTGACCTTTTTTAGCACACCAGGGTGACTAGGAACATGAAATTGTCCAGCTATGACTTCTTGTGTTACAGGAGTTTAAATATGAGGAAGCACAAAGGCCAAATCCCCTTAATCATTCATCACAATGAATAAAACCATAGAACATGGTTCTGATGTGCATCTAAAGATTGTTGAGCATCACAAAATAGAAAGTGGATGTAAGAAAATAGCTAAAGAATTGAAAAATACCATTTTGACCATCAGGGCAATAATTAAGAAGTTCCAATCATCTAAAGATGTTACGATTCTGCTAGGAAGAGGACGTGTGTCTATATTTTCTTAATGGACGGTGAGGATGAAAGTTTGAGTGGCCAAAGACTCTTCAAGGATCACAGATGGAGAATTGCAGAGATTAGTTGAGTCTTGGGGGTCAGAAAGCCTATTAAAAAAAAATCAAACAACCCCTACATCACCACATGTTGTTTGGGAGGGTTTTAAGAAAAATGCTCCTCGCTCGTCCAAATACAAACTCTAGCATATTCAGTGGTCAGACACGACTGGATCTTCAAACGGCACAGGGTTCTGTGGTCAGATTAAACTAAAAAAAGAGCTTTTTGCCAGCAAACACGCTAGATGGGTTTGGTGCACACAAGGATAAAAAGTACCCCATGTGTAGAATTTAATATACCGTTGGATCTTTAATGTTGTGGGCCTATTTTTCTGCTGGAGGTCCTGGACTTCTTATTCAGATACATGGCATTGTGGATTCTATCAAATATCAACAGATAAAAAATCAAAACCTGAGGCCTTCTGCTAGAAATCTTATAATGGGCCGTGGTTGAATCTTCCATCAGGACAGCGATCCAAAACAAACATCAAAATCAACACAAAAATGTGTTAGGGAGCACAAAATGAAGCTTCTGCCATGACCGTCCCAGTTCCCTGATATGAACCATATAGAAAATGAGTGGGGTGAACTGAAGAGAAGAAGCACCAATATGGATCTGGGAATCTACAGGATCTGGAGAGATTCTGTATGGAGGAATAGTCTCTGATCTCTTGTCAGGTGTTCTCCAAACTCATCAGGCATTATATGAGAAGACTCAGAGCTGTTATCTTGGCAAAAGGAGATTGCAAAAAGGTATTTAATAAAAGGGTATGAATAATTGGGGCCAACATGTTTTGGAGAAAAACATTTATATTATAATGTGATTTCCCCCCCACTTTCAAATCTTTTACTTCAATGAAAGGTTAGGATTTTGCCAATTTTTTGAATGAAAGATCAAAAGAATAAACGATGCAGATTTATTTTTTATAGCCATTTTTTATCATTTTTACCAGGGGTACCATTAATTCTGAGCACCACTATATATATATATATATATATATATATATATATATATATATATATATATATATATATATATATATATATATATATATATATATATATATATATATATGAAGAGTTCAGATGCAAAAGCCTCTAAATGCCATCTGAAACTTTCTTCTAAAATGATCGTTTTTATCAAGCTCGTATATTTAAATTCAGTAATTTCACTTAAATGACAATTAATGGGTAATTTACCTTGCAATTTAAATGAAATTATTGAACATACATATACGAGCTTGATAAAAATTAGCATTTTAGAAGAAAATTTCAGATGGCATTTAGAGGCTTTTGCATCTGAACTCTTCATATATATATATATATATATATATATACACACTAAACTTTTATAAACTCTCCCTAATCTGCTCATCTATCACTCAAGTGCATTGTGGGGGTAATCAAGGTTAACTTGGCACCAGTCGGTATAGTTGATTTTCTTTCAATATATATATATATATATATATATATATATATATATATATATATATATATATATACACACACACACATACTCTTATTCCTTTCTTTCTTCTTATAGAAGTTGCTATTCACTATCAAGGACAGCAGCATCTGCATGAAAGGACTCACTACAGATTTAATCTTGTGGCGTAATGTCTCTGCAGCTTGGTGTTAGACCGAGGGCCACTTCCATTATCCAACAGGCTTTGTCCACAGCCCAATGCCATTTCATTTGTCAGTTTCACTGGGTAAGTGCCTGTGATATATCATCTCCCACTGCCTTCCTGATAACAAGAATGGAAACTAAGCACTTTCGCTGTGCCCCTTCCCAGAAGCCTTGGCATGGAAGCGGGATATGAAGCGCATGTAAACAAATGCTCTCACTGGAGAAGGAGCCATCTTCATAGATGTCTAAGTAAGCAATAAATATGAAGCACATGGCTAGATACAGTTAAGTATCGATCAGATTTACCAAAAAAACCTATTTTAAAGCTCAAGAAATCATGGTTAGCTTGACAACTTTATTGAGAGTTATTTGTCAACTGGTCTACCAATTCAAACTAAGGCTTGTTAAATGAGTTTGGTTTTGACCTGATACATCTCAAAGTACCACTTACAACATCTTAGCTTCAACTTAAAAGGTCTTTTCATTTCATCTGTTATTTTTAATCAAGCTTCATTTACTTCATAAAATCCAATTATGATCACAGAAACGATGTTCGCATAGAATAAATCAACAAGCAATAGTCAGTAACTGCTATTTTTCCTTTGACACTATTAGTTCCCTGCGTGAAGCCGGTCTCCAGGGAGCCTGCTCTGTTTTCTCTGTTGCGAGAAAATGCTAACAAGCATGTCTTCGTTCTTTTTAGTGAGATTGACAAGTCCAGACTGGATTTATTGATTTTCTCACCTCTACTTCTTATTTCAATCTAAATGGGGAATATTCTGTAGGTGTAGAGTATTTTTCGAAGACCTTTGTGTCACCATTTTTCTGCCATTTCATCCCCATACTGCCCTCTCAGGGCACTAAAATGTCTGAAGGTAGGCACAACCATCCAAGCAGAAAGTAAATACTGCAGGTTTTAAACAGAGCATATAAATCTTGGTTTTTATATCATGAGAACTTTTCTTTCTGGAATCCTCAGTTCGGTTTTATAAGCATCCACAACAAAACATTGCAAAGGTGAAGCCTGCCACCTTCAGTAAGCCGCATGCTGTTGATGAGAGCTCATGCTGACACACACACCTCCAGCAAACATGCAGTGGCGACCAATTTTCTGAAAGATCTCTATTTATAGCCCTCTGAAGAGCTGCAACATGCTACAAAGGAGAATTAAAAGTGCTTAATTGTGCACATTATGCCCCTAAAATGAATCCCAGTGAAAGCGCCCCTGTGTGCTACACTCCAACAAACCAACATTGTCCTCTTTACTCTTTTGGCCAATGTTCTGCTTGCACTAATTAGGGCCTAGGTGACATATGGTAAACATTTGCCGCCGATTTGTTCCCGCTTGCTTTCTGTGCATTTAGTTGAGTGTAATGCACCTTGTGCCTGAATGAGAAAGCTCAAATGTACTCTTAGTGCAGGGAGAGGCCTTTCATTAGTGCTATTAGAAAGTGGCAGGAATTTAAATTGCTTGCGATAAATTAACAGCCCCACTGGGAGCTCAGGCCTGAGCCAGCTAATATGCAATTATATTAGGCAGCTTTGCATCTCCATCTCTGCTTATCTGGAATAGTGCATGCTGGGAAAGGGGCCCTCCCACCAAGCTCAGGGATGGGAGGACTGCTGGATTAAACGTTCAAATGGTTAATTGGGAACAGCTTGTATCTGCAGCACTTACTACACGACATCAACATTGCCTGCTTTAAAAGTGCACGGATGTTATCCTGAACGGACGATCTGTTCGGAGTCTTCACTTTTATGACTTCAGAAGCAAAGCAACTTATTTTCTAATAAGACATAGTGGACAAAGCATGTTAAGATGAATACATCAGCGAGAGCAGCTGAATCATGCTGTTTTCTCATCTAACACCTGTTGTCTTCAGATATCCATTATTGAAAACCCCTACAGAGAAGACGTAAGCAACCATGTAGAACACAGAGTGAGGACGTTGTCTGGATTCGCAAATGTTTTGAGATAAAGGTGTGTTTTACCATTCCAAGGTGTGTTTTGCCATTGCATATGTATTTTACTAGCTATATCTTGAAGCTGCTTAAGCATGTGCCTGTAAGCCGTGGGACGCCTATTAGCAAATTTGCCCACTATTGTGTTCCGCAAACTACAGCTGTTCTCTTTAATGGAAACATGTAAAAGCAGGCTTTTCCGTTTTGATTCAAATTAAATTGAAATTGACTTGTCATGCTGTGTTGTCTACCAACTACAAATGATCCAATTAATCAAGGTAGACATGACAAATTCTGAGGAAAACCTTGACGGGATTCAACATGACGTTCTGAGACGAACAAATCGACGTGCTTTAGCTATGTCTGTCACGTGGATGTCATCTTCGCAAAAGCCATTTTTCACTCAAAGATGTGGTGGATGCAATCCATTAAATATTCTGTACATGTTGATAGACCTGATAAAAACAGACCTGCATCAGGAATCATCAAACAGCCTCTCTTTAACATTACTTTTTGTGCTCACCACAGATGGTTATCACCATCTCCTTAACGCAAGCATACGTTTTCTTCTTCTGGCCCCTGTTTGTAGATTTACTACAAAGTGCATCTCAGTCAGCTGCACACAAATGGTTTTGCCAGGCTCATGTATTCCTGAGATAAGAAAACACAGCATGCTAAAGACAATCAAACAACCTTCTCTTTTGGACAATGCACAGCATGGTTGGTGACCATGATTAACCTCTTTCTCATGGTGCTTGTGTTCATGGGGATTTAAAGAGATAATTCATTGTTCTGGAGAAATATCAGCTGGATTCAGATATGCAGTCTGATTGAACGGTAGGCCGCGGAGTAAAGGAAAGCCTCTTATTGTAGCATCATGCTATGAGCATCCAACTGATAGCCTCTTGTGCCAAATTAAAGTCCCTGTGCTGGTCTGCCTGATAGCCTCCACATTTGTTCCTTAAAATTACTATGACTTGGGAGTTACAGTGGAAATCACATTTGTGCATTACAAACATGTTAAATTATTGATGATGAAGAAGAGGTAGCGATAGATCTTTTCTTCTGTATTGTGACGTACATCTGAGTGCAGCAGAATCGAAAAAGAAAACAAATGTAGGGCAGGAACATGGTTCTATTGTCGGTTGTTGATTTTGATTTTATATGGGAGCTGCATTAAAAAATGGAGGCAGATGAAAACAAGCTCACAGACAAAATGAAGTCCTGCAAAAGTCACCACATCAGTCGTTTTCACTACATCCACAATGTCTGTTTTTGGGATTGCTCGCACATAGAACGCAAAATTGACAGAACAGAAAAGTGACTGAATCTAAAACTTTCAGATGACACACAGCTCATATCTCTGTCACTGTAATTTACCAAAACAACAGCTGAAGACACACAGTAGACACGCAATTGTGCAGTGCAGAGTGGCTCTTCCGCACGGTATGGCATGACAGACAACTAGTTTTCCAGTCCAGTTCCGTTCACACAGTGCAGGTTTCTTAAGAATGTGGTTGCAAATTATGGAATAATGAAATTAATTTATCGGTGTGAGTTAGTTTAGTAATAGAATGCGTTATGTCACTCTCGTAAATAAAAAAGGCGTGAACGTATTAAGGACACAAATAAAGGACTGACTAGTGTTGCTTCGTCAACGAAAATTATGACGAAATATCGTCGTCAACGAACCTTTTTCACGTGACGAAAACGAGGCGAGACGCAACGTAAATGCTGGTCATGTGACGATGACTATAATTAATTGTATAATGTAATATCGTTGACTAATAAAAACGAGACTAAATGTGGTTTACAAAATAAAAACTATGCTAAAATGTCTCTTTATTTTCGTTGACCAAATCGAGACGAGACGAAATGTTATTTAACGTTATTTTGTCTCGTTTACTTGCGTTATTACCGGTATGCAGCATTTCTGTTTCCTGTGTTTCACTTCAGGCCAGTATCCGATCGCACTGCGCAGACGCAGGCGACATCACATCCTCAAGCCCCATTCGCGGCATTATTTAGAAGATGCAGCTGCGTGAGTTACGGTTGTTTCACACATACTCCGTGTGTAGTGCGTATGCAGTGTGTATGCAGGAGCAGCTCGTGCTATTGTGTTTTCACATGTGCTGCGTTTGCAGTGCGCAGCTGATCTACGGCTGTAATACCACAATCACAACATTTATTCTCTATTTTTTATTTCAAATCAATATTTCTAGCCTACATCCATTATGTCGCATTGTTGAGGTAGGCTACTGTGTAGATCTCTGCTCTGCTGTTATGCACGCACCGCTCCGGCGTGCGGTGTGAGCGCTTTTACCTAACATGGGTGCGGGGAAAAATACACACCGCAAACGGAGTAGGCTATGTGTGAAACAGGCGTTAGCATAAACAACAACAAACGCCGTTAAGTCTGACACAGAGAAAGGGATTCGTCTTTGGGAGAAAAAGAAGAAATGACATTTGGAAAAACTTTAATGTCATCGTGTGTAGGCAACATGTTTGGTTGGTAAAATAAATATGTTCTAAATTCATATCAGAGCGTCTTCTGTGTCTGGAATAGCATTCTTGAGTCTATAAGGTAACAATAATATAATAAGATAGACTAAGAATAATAAGATAAGATTTTTTTAAATGGGTTTGGCTAAAAGAAAATGTTGGTTTCGTCTACTACTAGGTATACATATTGACTGGGTTAAATAGAATTGCATTACTAAAAAGAGACTAAAATACAATTTTCATTGACTAAAACTAGACTATGTCTTTCGTCGACTAAAACTAGACTAAAATGTCATCAGTTTTCGTCGACTAAAACTAGACTAAAATATCATCAGTTTTCGTTGACTAAAACTAGACTAGACTAAAAAGAGTATGAACGTGACTAAAACTAATAAAAACTAAAATGACAGCTTGACACAAAGACTAGACTAAAACTAAAATTAAAACAGGCCGCCAAAAACAACACTAGGACTGACTGTAGAGAAACTGTAGAGTTTCAATTGTTACTCGCACATTGTTCACAAAATTCTCAAAATTCAAATTGTTAGAATTTTTTTTGTTTTTCAATTATAAAATAGCAAATCTGGTGCAAACCAGAATACTAGTAAACTGAACTGCCTGTATGTAAACACCATGGAAATAAGTAATTTCCATGTGGAAACAAGTGTGGTTAGGCCTATATAAATATACACATTTTGACCACACTTATGACATTAAAACAATTTATGAAATCACCATTATTTAAGCTATATCACACAAGCAAGAGCCAACAGTTGATTTAGACTTTAACATTGAGAAACTAATTTTCATTTGGCAATAAAAATTGTCCCAAATGAAGACAAAGCAGAATCAGCTGTTTTGCGTCTGGTGGAGTGGAGTCTAAGAATGAATCGTGTTTTTGAACGAATGAAGGATTCAGTGAATCACTCACAAAGACAGATATGCATACTATACCATACTATTACTAGGCCTACTCTTAGTATTTTCTGCTATATTAATTTAATCCCAAATTTTTCCCAGACATAAAAATCAGGTGTCATTAGTATCACTTTGAAACAATCAATCATAATTTTTTGAAATTTTCATGGAAAAGTGTGTGAAAAAGTGAGTTTTATGTTCGGTCACAATTGTGACCGGTGGGATAATGTGTTGTATCAACCATTGGACAGACTGAGTATAGGTCTATTTGACCTGTGCAGTGTGTTTGTGTGTGTGCGCGTGTGTGTGTGTGGTGTGCATGTGGGGTGCATGTGGGGTGTGTAGTGTGCGTGTGTGTGTGTGTGTGTGTGTGTTGTGTTGTGTGTGTGTGTGTGTGTGTGTGTGTGTGTGTGTGTGTGTGTGTGTGTGTGTGTGTGTGTGTGTGTGTGTGTGTGTGTGTGTGTGTGTGTGTGTGTGTGTGTGTGTGTGTGTGTGTGTGTGTGTGTGTGCGTGTGGGGTGTTGTGGTGTGCATGTGGGGTGTGTGTGTGTGTGTGTGCGTGTGTGTGGGGTGTGCGGTGTGTGTGTGTGGGGGGTGTCAGGTGTGTGTGTGTGTGTGTGTGTGTGTGTGTGTTGTGTGTGGGGTGTGTGTGTGGTGTGTGGTTGTATGTGTGGGGTGTGTGGGGTGGGTGTGTGTGGGTGTGTGTGGGGTGTGTGTGTGCGTGGGGTTGTGGTGTGTGGGTGTGCGTGCGTGTGGGGTGTGTGATGTGCTTGTGGGGTGTGTGGTGTACGTGTGTGTGGGGTGTGTGGTGTGCGTGGTGTCTGTGGTGTGCGTGTGTGTGGGTGATGGTGTGCGGTGTGTGTGTGTGTGTGTGTGTGTGTGTGTGTGTGGGGTGTGTGGTGTGCGTGGGGTGTGGTGTGTGTCTGTGGGGTGTGCGTGTGTGTGGGTGTGGTGTGGTGTGTGCGGGTGCGTGTGTGAGTGTGTGGTGTGCGTGTGTGTGCTACCTGTTATTGGTGTGTGTGTGTGTGTGTGTGTGTGTGTGTGTGTGTGTGTGTGTGTGTGTGTGTGTGTGTGTGTGTGTGGTGGTGTGTGTGTGTGTGTGTGTGTGGTGTGGCTTGCTTTTGTGATATATGAGGACACAAATGTGTATAATGACATGGGTATTTACACTGGTATTACAACTTACACGTGAAATATGGGGACATTGCATGCGTCCTTATATTTCAAACAGCTTAAAAAACATAAAAAACAATGTTTTTTTTTAAATGTTAAAATCCAGCATGTCTCCTAGGTTTAGGGACAGGGGCAGTGTAGGGGGATAGAATATATAGTTTGTCCAGTATAAAAACCATTACGCCTATGGAATGTCCTCATAAGTCACAAAAACAAACATGTGTGTGTGTGTGTGTGTATGTGTGTGTGTGTGTGTGTGTGTGTGTGTGTGTGTGTGTGTGTGTGTGTGTGTGTGTGTGTGTGTGTGTGTGTGTGTGTGTGTGTGTGTGTGTGTGTGTGTGTGTGTGTGTGTGTGTGTGTGTGTGTGTGTGTCTGTGTATGTGTCTGTATATGTGTCTGTGTGTAAAATTAGGTAGAAAGTTAGGTAGCTGCAGAAAGTAAGGTAGAACAGTTAGCCTATGTGTATTAGCATGTAGATACAATGGGTTATCCCACCGGTCACTATTGTTGCCGGTGACATGTTTGTGAGTTCTATGACCACATTAAACAAAGTTGAGTAATTGCAAATGCATATATCAATACTAGACACCTTAAACATGATGTGTACCAAAAATCTATGTCCTATCTTTATGTTAACATACTTTACTAATCTTTTCTTTGGGAGCTTTCTTGCTGCCATCCTCTTCTCTTGGCACAAACAGGAAATAAACAGCTCTGGTCATGTGACAATTTACAGTAAACATGCGACACTGCACATATTTCATTGAGACCCTTTATTATTTCAATATCTGCTGGAAATGCATTGATAGATCATTCAGTAACATTTTTTATAGCCTTAGAAATGAAACATTTTTTTTTCGGTCACTATTGTGACTGGTGGGATTAAATGATTAAAGTTATGATAAAAGTAGTTAGAGATCCTACTCTAACTACAGAGTTAACATCCTCATATACACACACTCCACATTTTACTTAATTACATTTACACTTTTCAAACAAAAAGGTTGATCTGCCAGTATGTGGGTTTCATTCTGTGAACTCTGCTCATGTTTAGTTCTCTTACGAGAGTATCTCTCGTACTGCGTAATATCTTACGCTATGGGGAAACACTCTTTCCTCGAGATATTGAAGCCAAAAATTATCCTTAATTTTTTTAATCATGCAAAACGCTTTTGCAGCAGCAAGCAGACAAGGGCGAAACAGCTCGCGCGCCCATTGGCTGCCTCGCTGGAAAAGCTGCAGCCTATCGAGTGAAGGCACTGCGTGACGTAATGACGAATGAAGACGCTTCGCGCTCATTTCGTCATGTCCCGCCAGTATAGGCGTGGTCTCACCCTATAAATACCCCTCGATAGCTGTATTTCTCTGATTTTTTCATTCTTCACGCGAAGCTCACGCATCGCGGGATCCAGAGTGAGAAGCCGCGCCGTTGACTTGTAGCCTTCTCAGCGGGACGTGCCATCTTCTGAAGTCGCTGGCCCAGCCGCCTTCAACTGCCGTACCTGCTGCGCTTTCCGGCGTACTATATCCTTTACTATGTCACTGTGTGTGTGTGTGTTTGCTTACGTGACGCAACACCCATTATATGTTCTAAAAGAGCTGCGTCTTTTTAAAGATGCCTTTCTGTGGCTCGTGCCGCTCTCAACTCAGCGATGAGGACCGTCACGTCATCTGTGTGTCCTGCCTGGGTCATGAGCACGCTGCTATCGCGCTCGCGGATGGTGGATGCCCGCACTGCGAACTTCTGCCTATGGCGACTCTGCGGACTCGCCTGGCGTCGTTCTCTGAACCCGCGTCCCAGCCGTCTGTGCCGCGCCGTAAGAAGCGTCGCGCCCAGCGCGCTCCCGAGCCTTCTCCAGCCCGCCAAAGCTCGCCGGTTCGCCCGCCTGCTTCGCCGGCTTCACCTGAGTCGCTCCCGGACGGACAGCGCCCGCCGTCTGCCGCCGCTTCCGCTCCCGAGCTGGACGAGCCTGCCGAGGTATGCTCTCTTGTGGCTTCCGATAGCGAGGATTGGGCGAGCTCTGTGGACCTCCCCCCCGCTGACGTGTCTAGCCAACCCTCTGTGAGGAGACCCGGCATTGAGGCTGAGCTGATGCGTCTGCTCACCCAGGCCGTAGAGAGCATCGGCCTCGAGTGGGAGGCGCCCGCCTTGCCGCCGCGCAACAGACTCGACGGGCGCTTTCTCAAGAAAGACGAAGCCCCGTCTAAGTCTAGGGCCGCCCCCTTCCTCCCTGAGCTCCACGACGAAGTCGCTAAGTCATGGACCGCCCCGTTCTCCGCCAGACTGCGCACTTCCACTTCTGCGGCCTTCACTTCTGTCACCGGCGCGGGAGATAAAGGATATCTCTCCATTCCTCCTGTCGAGGCGGCGGTCGCGTCGCATCTCTGCCCGCCCTCTGCGGGACGGCGCGCGCAGACGACACTCCCCTCTAAAGCCTGCCGGGTGACTTCATCGCTGCACGGACGTGCTTACACAGCCGCTGGACAGGCGGTCTCAGCGCTGCATACGATGGCGATCTTGCAGATCTACCAGGCCGACCTTCTCCTTAAACTGGACGAGGAAGGCCCGGGTTGCGATCAACGTGGCGGATTTACGAGGCGCTACGGACCTTGCTCTACGCGCCGCTAAAGCCGCTGCTCAGGCCATGGGGCGGAATATGGCCTCTCTCGCCGTTGCTGAGAGACATCTGTGGTTGACGCTGTCTGAGATGACGGAAGCTGAGCGCTCTGTATTCCTCGACGCGCCCATTTCCCCTGCGGGCCTCTTCGGATCTGCCGTCAAGGATTTCGCGGACAGATTCTCGGAGGAGCAGAAGACTTCGCAGGCCATGAAGCACTTCCTTCCGAAGCGCTCGAGCTCCGCTGCAGGTCGCTCTAAGCAGCCGTCTGCTCGCAGCTCGCAGCCTCGGCCTGCATCGCCCGCAGCCGCCGCTACACAGCGCCGCCAGGCCCGGGATCAGAGACCGCGCTCTCGCTCTGCTGGACGCCGCCCCGCTCAGCGCGGGCCTCGGCCGAAGATTGAGCTCAAGCCCGAGGCCTCGAAGCTTTCCTAGCCACTCTAAGAAAGCGACGGTGTTCGGAGCCCGCTGCGGCCGGCTCCCCACCGAAAAGATTCGCTCGTTCAGTTCCTTGCGATGTGACTGTGCCAGTGTATTTAGCAGTGAAGCAGCCGGTGTCTCAGCCCGCTTGCCTGCACAAAAAAGCCGTTTTCATGGCTACCCAGATAAATCCAATAAAGAGTGTATTTTCTGGTATGCCGGCCACGGCCGATGGTGTTATGAGTGTTGTAAGAATGCCCACGCCCCAGTGCCCATTCCCACACCCAGAACAAGCCCGCCACGGTGCGAGGCGAGCACACATAAATCTGACTCAGGTCGATTGTGCAAACAATGTAGCGATTGCGCCCATACAATGCCCGCTCACGCTGCATGCCCCGTGTCCCTTGGTTTCTGTAAAAACGAAACCAACACACAATCTATCGGCTCCGGCCGAAAGCGTGCACAGTGCTGTAGATGTGCCCGTAGGTTTGCGCCCACATCCTCCCGCAAGCACGCCGAATCCCACGGGATTCGCCCCGCTCACTCTCGTTATGCGTCCCGCCATAGAGATTGTGAGCGCGGCCAGACTGCCCGCTGTGCCCAGGCGCCCCCCGCCTCGAACGCTGTAAACACGGCGTCGTGTTCCCAGGGTACCGGGGCTCTCGAGCCGTTGCCAGGTCACGGCCAGAGCCCGGTCTGCATCCTACCCCTAGCTACTCGCGCAGAAGCGTGGTCGAAGCTACCCGGGGTATCAGACTGGGTGCTGAACACTATAAAGAGAGGCTACTCGCTACAATTCGCACGACGTCCGCGCCGTTGTACGGCGCCCGTCGAGACTTCGGTGAAAAACGAAGTATCTCATCTACTTCGAGCCGAGATAGCGAAACTACTGAGCAAAGGGGCCATAGAGCCCCTTTCTCAGGCTCAGAGCGAAGGGGGCTTATACAGCAGATATTTTCTGGTACCGAAAAAAGATGGGGGCTTCAGACCCATTCTAGATCTGAGACAGCTGAACAAAGCGCTTGTGAAGCGCCAGTTCAGGATGCTTACGACCAGGAAAATCCTCGCGCAAGTGCGCCAAGGGGACTGGTTTATGTCGATAGATCTGAAAGACGCGTATTTCCAAATACAAATAGCGTCCCATCACAGGCGATTCTTGAGATTCGCGTTCGAGGGCCAGGCTTATCAATACACAGTCCTGCCGTTCGGCCTGTCTTTGGCACCCCGTACATTTACGAAGTGCATGGACGCGGCTCTCGCGCCCCTGAGACTTCAGGGCATGCGAGTTATGAACTACTTGGACGATTGGCTGATTCTAGCTCGATCACGATCAGAGCTCATAGAACACAGGGCCACAATGCTCGAGCATCTCGAGACACTGGGCCTGACGGTCAACTGGGAAAAGAGCCTGCTGTGTCCCAGCCAGAGAATTTCTTTCCTGGGAACAGTGTTAGACTCGCTTTCCATGACGGCACGCCTGTCACCGGAGCGCGTACTAAGTATTCAGCGCGTCGCGGAATCCTTCCGCCACGGCTCCATAGTCCCGCTCAGACGGTTTCAGAAATTGCTGGGCCTGATGGCCTCAGCATCCCATGCACTCCAGCTGGGCCTGCTTCGCATGCGCCCGCTGCAGTGGTGGCTGAAAGCACGGGTCCCGCCCCGGGCATGGTCCACGGGCAGGTGTCGCCTCAGGGTCGACCAAAGGTGCGTTTCGGCTCTGGAACCCTGGAAAGTAACCAGCTGGTATCAGTCTGGTGTGAGTCTGGGGACCGCCTCAAGGGTGAAAGTGGTGTCGACGGACGCCTCCACCACGGGGTGGGGAGCGCTGCTCGAGGGCAGACCGTTGGCTGGCCTATGGTCAGAGCGGGAGAAGCTCCTTCACATAAACTGCTTGGAATTGATAGCAGTCGACAAAGCGCTGCGGCGCTTCTGTCCCCCGGTGAGGGGCCACCACGTCTTGGTCCGATCGGACAACAAGTCAGTGGTGGCGTACATAAATCGCCAGGGCGGCCTCAGGTCCGCACGCCTTTGCAGGCTGACGGAACCCCTCTTGGTCTGGGCCCAGCGCAACCTCCTTTCTTTGAAAGCGGCGCACGTGCCTGGGCACCTGAATACGGGTCCAGACATGCTGTCCAGAGACAACGTCCTGACAGGAGAATGGTCGCTGCACCCGCAGACGGTCCAGCTCCTGTGGGAAACGTTTGGCAGAGCGCAGGTGGACCTGTTCGCGTCCCGCGAGAACGCTCACTGCCCAGTATTCTTCTCAAAGCGCAGGGACGCGCTGGCCCATACTTGGCCCAGCGGTCCCCTGTATGCTTTTCCCCCGGTCTCGCTCCTGCCACAGGTGTTGGAGCGGATCAGGGAAAATGGATGCCCAGTGCTGCTTGTGGCTCCGCTCTGGACGAACCAGGCTTGGTTTCCGGTCCTGATGCGGATGACCAGCACTGCCCCGTGGCCTGTACCGTTGAGGAGAGATCTCCTCTCTCAGGCAGAGGGCTCGATTTGGCATCCTCACCCGGAACTGTGGTCCCTGCACGCATGGGCCATCAACGGGTACCCGCTAGCCTCCCAGAAGGAGTGCTAAACACGATCGCACAGGCTAGAGCTCCGTCTACCAGACGGCTCTATGCCTCGAAATGGTCGGTGTTCTCTACTTGGTGTCGAGCCCGTGGCTTTTCACCCGTGGACTGCGGGGTTGAGGAAGTGCTTGCCTTCCTTCAGGAGCTGATGGATAAGGGAAGAACCCCATCCACGCTCAAAGTGTACGTGGCGGCCATAGCAACGTTTGCTAAACCTGTGTCTGGCCAGTCACTGGGGAAAAAACGACTTAGTCGTGCGTTTCCTACGAGGGGCTCGGAGAATAAATCCTCCCAGGCCCCCTTCAGTCCCGGCTTGGGACCTTTCCACGGTCTTGGAGGCCATGAAAGGCGCCCCGTTCGAGCCGATCCAGCTGTCGGATATGAGGCACCTGTCCCTTAAGACGGTGTTTCTATTGGCTCTCGCTTCAGTGAAGCGTGTAGGGGACTTGCAGGCGCTTTCTGTAAGCGCGTCATGTCTGGAGTTTGGGCCTAACGACTCAAAGGTCGTACTCAAACCGAGGCACGGCTACGTGCCGAAATCCCTCAATACACCGTTTAGGGCCCAGGTGATTTCCCTGTCAGCCCTTCCGGTTCTCGATGAGGAGAGGGACGCGAGTCTCCTTTGCCCTGTCAGGGCGTTAAGGGCTTATGTGTCCCGCTCGGCTGGGTTCAGGCAGACCGAGCAGCTTTTCGTTTTGTTTGGCGGCCGTTCTAAGGGACTCGCCGCCTCAAAACAGAGCCTATCCAGATGGATAGTGGATGCCATAGCGCTGGCTTACACTTCCAAGGGCCTACGGTGCCCATTGGGTGTCAAAGCGCACTCCACGAGAGGCGTGGCCTCGTCGTGGGCATGGTATAGCGGGGTCTCCCTGCAGGATATCTGTACGGCTGCGGGCTGGGCCTCGCCGTCGACATTTATCAAGTACTATAACCTGGAGGTGCCCGCCCTACAAGCTAAGCTTTTGGCGGTCTGAACTTCGGGCTTATTGGCCGCCAATGCGGCTATGTTGCCCTTACGGGTCAGTGTCCCTACGGGACTTTATAAAGGAGTGATGCTTTAGCCTCTCCTCCTCTACTCTATGTGAGTTATGGTGATTATGCACTAGATGTGCCCCGGGCTTTGCCCCGGGACTCTGGTGTTGGATCCCTGTCCGCACGGCGTTTTGTATGGGGTCCCCATAGCGTAAGATATTACGCAGTACGAGAGATACTCTCGTAAGAGAACGTACTCGGTTACTAACGTAACCTCGGTTCTCTCTAGAGAGGGAACGAGTACTGCGTATCTTGCCGTGCTTGAACTATGCTCTGGTTCGCTTCGGTGTACAAAATCAGAGAAATACAGCTATCGAGGGGTATTTATAGGGTGAGACCACGCCTATACTGCCGTGCAAAGGCAAAAGACCTTAACTTCAATTTTGGTCAAAATGAGTTTTTGCCATATTTGGAACAATGGACATCAGTTTTATCATGTGGAAAAATATCTTGTGTCAATTTTGTTCTTTTCTGCTAAAAATAAGATGTTGTTTTTGCCATAACTTCCAAAATCAGAGGGAAAGCAAAGGCAGAAGCCCTTAACATCAGTTAGAGTCTTTTAGCTTTGTTCCGCTGCACTCTAGAATGCCTAAGTTACAGTGGAGTTAAGGCACTATGCCTTTGTTTTACCCACCAGCGATGTGTTTGCCGCGCTGAAGTTACGGTGTTATGCCTATATGTAATTAGTTTGTTGTTAGACTCCCTTCTTTGTAAACTGTCATAAACTGACTATATCAGTTCTGTCCAGGAAAAGTTTTTTCATTGATTCTGGAAAACATACTCACAATGTCATTAGATATAAGCATATTCCTATACGTTTTGTCAGAAAAGGGTGAATGGTATTTGAGAAAGAGCGTCTACATATTACTGGCATAGCCAAATCTCAAATGTAAGAAATATTTGTGGAAGGTTACTTTAACAGTACCTCTTGAGTTATTTTACTTAAATTAAGTACAGATAACGTTTTAAAATGATCCAGTACAGATAATAGCCTTCTCATTATTTTTTATTTTGTAATATTCTATTGATGTAATATTAAGCCTTACTAGACAGAACTCACTAAATGTAATTTTAAGGCTATCATTGTTATCATAGAAATGTTTGTATAGAGTGATAAAAGTCAAAATGGTCATTAAATTAGAAGTTAAGGTATTTTGCCTTTGTATGACCCATTATTGTTTTGCAGATAATGCAAAGGCAGAATACAGTAACTTCCGAATAAGGGTCAAAGGTCAAGTTTGACCTCAAATTTTTTTTATGTACATAAATATATTCATTATGACAACTACTTTGCAAATTTTCAGTGTCCTACCTATCATACAATTGGCTGGACAACAAAAAAACTTTAAAGTCATTTTTCTCAGTTTCACACTCTGGTGAGTTAAGGTCTTTTGCCTTTGTAGGGCAGAATACTGGCGGGACATGACGAAATGAGCGCGAAGCGTCTTCATTCGTCATTACGTCACGCAGTGCCTTCACTCGATAGGCTGCAGCTTTTCCAGCGAGGCAGCCAATGGGCGCGCGAGCTGTTTCGCCCTTGTCTGCTTGCTGCTGCAAAAGCGTTTTGCATGATTAAAAAAATTAAGGATAATTTTTGGCTTCAATATCTCGAGGAAAGAGTGTTTCCCCATAGCGTAAGATATTACGCAGTACTCGTTCCCTCTCTAGAGAGAACCGAGGTTACGTTAGTAACCGAGTACGTTAATGATCCAACTTACATGTTTTACTTTTTTTATGACTGTATCTTTATAAAAGTCAACAATATAATTATCGCTAAAAAAAAAATATATATATATATATATATATATATATATATATATATATATATATATATATATATATATATATATATATATATTATATATATATATATATATATATATATTATGCCAGCAGCCATATCACCCTGTAGCCCAAGACTGGTTGCCCACTGAAGCTAAGCAGGGCTGAGTCTGGTTAGTACCTGGATGGGAGACCTTCTGAGAAAACCAGGTTGCTGCTGGAAGAGGTGTTAGAGAGGCCAGTAGGGGGTGCTATCCCTGTGGTCTGTGTGGGTCCTAACGCCCCAGTGTAGTGATGGGGACCCTATACTGTCAAAATAGCACCGTCCTTCGGATGAGACGTTAAACCGAGGCCCTGATCTTAGTTCTGATCCTTATCCAAAGCGTGAAAATCTATCAGCACATGGGGAATTTTTGCATAATCATAATCTTTACAACAGGTCTCAGTCTACTTATTCTGATCTCATACTAAGATAATCATTATGGACATTAGGGCACAGGAAAGTCACATGAATCATTCCTGAATAAATCCAGTGTTTTTGAACAAATCTGTGATTTAATGACTCACTCGTAAAAACAACCCCTGCATTCGAATATGCCTCTATACTATCTAGTATATGAAATACATTACATCAAAATAGAAGTATCTCAAGATTCATATTCGCAAAACAGTAGACGAAAAGTACCCAGATGACCTACTGCTGCTTCCACTGGGGCTGAGTTACACTTCTCTTTTAGACGCGCACTCGTAAACTTCCCTAAGCACCATAATCCCTGCTGCCATTTTGAAGTGTGGAACACACTTATATGGACAGACATCCATCCCCTCGATTTTGACAGAGGAAGTGAGTCTACTCCGATGTAGCTACTCTTCATGCAGCTCTTTTTCCCACAATCTAACTTGATTGTGGTGTCACAGAAGATCGTGCTTAACTATGAAATATTAATTATTTTGAGAATTAATAGCATAATAGTGTATAACATGTTAATTATGTTGAAATGTAATAGCTTACTTGTAGCTACTTTATATTCACAGTCAAAGTTAATATTGATTTTTTTGTGTGTCGTTTTATTTTTCTCCCAACAGCTCACGGCCTATAGGATTTTATATATTTTCTACAACAACTTATATTCATATAGAACGGTGCATAGAACAAAATAATAAGTAAATCAGGGGGTTAAAGGGTCACTTCACCCATTTGCATTAAGGTTTGTATTGTTAGAAACCCAGTCATATATTATAATGATGGTGGAATTTTGTTTGTTTTTTTTATGAGATGGGAGAAAAAAGGATTTAAGTGTTTTACTTCCGTCCTATCGTGACGTAAATATCGTCATTTTGCGTCACGATAGGACGGAAGATAAATTTCATTGAAAAGTGTATAGACTACAAACATTAGCTCATTATTATTCAAGGGTGTGGGACCCACTCACCCTACAGGCCTATTACAGATCAGTGGGTGGGACTTCACTTGCAGAAACCGAAATCAATATCCGCCATCTTGTTTTTGGAAGCTAAGCTAACGAGCGCTGTGGAGATAGGAAGTATGACAATGACTGAAGAAACTATACATGATATGGAAGAAGAGGATTTTGAAAGTCTGCTGCTCGAATCCGATGTTCGTGGCTATCTTTACGAGCCGCAATATAGTGAAGAGCAGCTGAGGCTGATGGAGGAACAGGAGGCGGCTGCCTGTCGCGGTCGAGGAGCCCGGACTGGCTCGAGCTGAGGCGGACTGCTGTGCCTGTGCTCTCGCTGTGCGCTACGGACACAGATAGAGTCCGTCTGCTGCAGAGAATTTCAACGAAGGGACGTTTGTGTTGTGATGTGAACCACCATAGTTTCGCCTGACTGAACATCCAGGTATCATGCAGTAATACACCATATTCAGAAAGAAATACAAACGAGGAGTAATTCACTAATGAATTTGCCAATGTAACTTAACGTTAACGGGGTTTGTTGTTGTGGGAAGAAGGAGGCTGGAATCGGCGAACATTTAAACATTTTAATAGTAAAATGAACAAATACACAACGAAAGTATAAGCCAACAGCCCCTCATTGAAGACTGAAGTCCACACACAACATAAAATCAGGCCTGTTCCTCTCTCGATCTGCCGTTTATGCTTCCGCTCCTCTGTGAGAGATACGAGACCGGTCGGTGTGTCTCTTTACTTTCATTATCACTTACTAGAAATTTTGCGTGAAATGAATTTCAAACTCTGGTGGCAGCTAACATTAGCCTTGTTGACGAAAGAATGATTTCTTTGATGTGCGCGCAGTTCCGGATTAGTGGGTGTGGCTTGCGGAGCTGTGCAATGTGGTGCATTGTGGGTGTTGTAGTCTTTCATACAAATGCACCCTTCGGTTATTTTCTGTCTTTTCTCGGTCAAGAGGGCAACAAATTCAAAAATTATTTTACATTTCGACTACATATATGATCCACTTTCAATAAAGATTCATGTTGAAATGGGTGAAATGCTCCTTTAATAAACCAGCTCATTTAAACCTTATGTACGAGTTCCGCCAGTAGTGGGCACTCGTGCAACACAATGACGCACATCGGAGTGAACGAGACGGAGGGAAGTTAGCGAGTGAAGAGCATACAACTTTGTAGTGGAACGCAACACGAGATTGTGGAGAGCGCATTCAGTAAACAGGTTGAGTATAAACCAACAACAACTAATCTATACAATCAATTGTTATTGACAATGAATTTGATTATCGAATAGTGCGAATATCTGCAAACTGGAACCATCACCATCACTTTTACAGTAGTAAATCTAACACATTTATATGGACAAAATGTAGGCTATATGGGAAATAGTGGAGGATACAGAGTGAGTGAGCGAGCTGCTCTGGGAAAGGGAATAGGGAAAGGTACGTGATCCAAGTTCGTAGCAGTAATCTCTGCTCTCAAACGCTGGGGGCGTGTCTGCTGGCTCCGCTGAAACCACGCCCACTCGCGGGAAAGCTGCCCTCGCCACACTCAACTCTACAGCCGGAATGGATGTTAGCACCAAAGACAGTATAAGAAGTGGACAGAGCCATCTCATTGGAACTGAGTTGAGACAGTTGAAGCCCATTTTTAGCGTTTTTTTAGCACTTCCGTTCCTGACGGGCAGACTCAAACCGACTCAAACTAAGCTTGATGACGTGAGCAACCCGTCTGACAGATGTATATCTTCTAGTAGCTGTGCGTGAAAACTGTCAACGTTAATCTTGCAGAGACGGCGAGCTTGAGCAAAGAGTTTTCTGGTGTGAGTGAGCAGGACTAAGTATTTTGTATAGTATTTATTTTAAAATGTAACGCCAGTACGCCATATTAAGTTAATGCATTGATTGCCTGTGAGCTTCTCCTCCTATCTTTACCGTAATTCCTGTACTGTGAGACAGAGTGTCGAGTGGTTATGACGCAATCGTTAGCCTATTTTTACAAAAACTGTTTCTACAGGGCCATAATGTAACATAGAAGGTAATGGAGCCCTTTATACATTGTCGTGTGTCTTTAGAAATAAATAATGGACAAATGGAGTCAGATGTAAAGTTATTTGCTGTCAAAGTGACGCCAAAATCAATGGGAGTCAATGGAAATGCTAACGCAAGTGAAGTTCTGCTACAAGATGGCGGCTCCAGTGAGGCTTCAACTTCCGGTCGATGGATTACCCCCTTGGTTCGCACAGTGGGCACGCACTGCCGATGATGGCACCAGTTGTCGGCGCGACGAGAGGATGAATGCCGAGGCGAGAGGCGGTTCGGCCCCATTCAGTGATCAGTGATTCCCAGTTGTCTCCGACGAATGTTTATAAAACTATCCCGTGTAAAATGATCACTTACAGAGGTGGGTTTTGGCGGTGATCCTCAGCTCTCCATCAATGTGGCTCTTCACAAAGTTAATCCACTTCTTGATGTAATCGTTTTTCGGAAATTTAAATAAGGACACCCATCTGTTTTGTACGTGATCCGGTGATCGCATCCAGGTAGTACGCATTTCTGTGACGAAGGCATAGCTAGCTAGCAAAGGTACTAATAATAGTACTTACAGTAACTCGCGATTGAGCGGCAAACTGATGTGAATGTGCTCTATTAATATATTGTTAGGAGCGGCCAGCCTCAGCGGCTCCAGTGCGTCATCAAGTAGGGGCGTGTCCAGGAGCTCAAGGGCTCCAGTGCGTCATCGAGCCCCGTTTTAGCCCCGCCCAGAAAATCCAGAAAAAAGCAATGGTGAAAAACTGTTTAACGGTCTAACTCCACAATTCAGTACTTCACAGTTCACAGTCTTTGTAATATGTTTTAGCAATACATTTATAACATTTATAATGTGTTTAGATTTTTTTTTTTAATTGCCTTTACAGGGACTTTAAAACTTTGTGCTTTTGTTTTTGTCTATTATCATTTTTAATTTAGTAGTTTTAATGTCTGCTTTAGAATATTAATCAGTCAGTTTATTTTAGACTTAGAATGTAATGTTTGTATTTTGTATATAATATGCAGCCTCCCCTATATAAATATAGCATAGGCTACCTTCACTATATTTGTTGTCATATGATTTATATTACACATTGTTTGGAGGACAGCATTGGGCAGGGTGTGGAATAACATTGTTTAAAAGAATGGATTAAAAGCGTTTATTTTAATAATCATAGATTTTTAGTATTCCTAAAATCTAATAATTTTTAGATTTCCATCCGCTTAATCAATATTAATGAAAAAATAATTGACATATTATCGAAATAATCGCAGCCCTATTCGTTGACTCACAAATAAAGGAACGTAGGCTATAAGTCTGCATACTCTTGTGTGTTAGTTTCTGTTCCATTTTTTTACTATAAACTTAAAGCTGTCTAATTTTTAAAGCTGTCAGAAATCCCGCCCTGCAGCGAATTTCATTAGTTAAGGTAACAGTGAGGGGTAGGTTTAGGGATCAGTTACCAGACATAACAAAACTGAACTTTAAGTCTCAACATTCTGTTTCATTTAACAAGGGAAACTTGGTAACTTTTTTAACTTAATAAAGCTGTCTAGAAATCATTTGGATGGTTAAACAACCTGTTCTGGTGATATTGGTGACTTTCCCAGCTCCCCCCAGCTTTCCCAGGCGGAAAACCAACCTTGCAACATGGGGACTACCGTCCCGGCAAGATGAAAATTGGAAGTCTCGTGAGAAGCGAGACGAGAATGAGAACGAGCGAGAAACACGAACTGCTTTACTGGTTGATAATAGAATACAAAATGTACATGTCAATGTTCTATGATAATGTTTATGATGTATTACCCACCTCGGTAGACATAGCTCTGCAAGTAAAGTTGGCCGGCTCCGATAATAACAAATGCACATGAGCAGCAGTAGAACGGGGGAGAAGGTGCCGCAAGTGAGTTTTTTTCCGACAGTGTTGTGAAATATACGCCCCACAGCTGTAGGGAAAACATGCGACAACAAAAGTGAAAATCAGCGAAGAAGACTAGAAGTTGCCGAGTTCTGCTTTAACAACTTCAGGAACGAGACTGATAACTTATTCAGCTGCTAAATGTAGCCATAGTGGAAGCAACATAGGTTGTGTGCTGTGGAAAACAGCCAGATATTTTTCTTCATCTTATGTCTTATTCTTTCAAAAATATGTACTTCATTGCATTGCTTGGAAAGATTTTATGAAAGATTCTTTCATATGGGTTCCCTTGACTAGTTCAGAGCTTCACTCCAGTCTTCAGTAGCATGAGTGAAGTTGACAGGATGTTTCTGGGAGCACATCAGTGGAGTTTCCCAGAGTTTCATTAAGTTACGGCATGGCAAAGAGGTGACATGTACAGATATGAGTCAGCTCCTGTTGTGCTCAAGTTAACACGTCCCACCAGCTGTCACTGACAGATAACTGCATACATCATGACATCAAAACAACACCGTGGACAAACACAGATACATCTCTGAAAGTGAGAGAAAAAGATACAAAAAAAATGGAGGGAAACTGAGTTGAATTCATGAGTGCAGAAACACATTTAAAGCCACCATGAAATCAAAATTGGCAATTCTCTTTGTTATGGAATGTTGCAGTATTATGAATGATTCATCCGTGCAAAATTTAGTTTTTTTGTAATTCATATACCCTCATAATCTTTCATCAAAAACATTCACGGCCCCTCACCTTAGCAATGACATCTCTTCTCTAATGGGGTGGACAGTGACACTTCATAATTGATGAAATTTAGTTATTGAACTGACTTGAAAGTGACTTGAACTGAATAATGACACTGTCTTTTTTAGAGCTGCTTTACAGCTTTGACACAATTTGTATTGTATAAAGCACTATATAAATAAAGGTAAGGTGGATTGACTGGCACAAGGGCTGGGCAATAAACAAACAAGCAAACAGCAATCCAACAAGCCAATCAATTCCCAATGGATAATATCAAGTCCTGCCGCAAGTCGCAATTTCCAGTTCTTTAACCGCTTGTTTGCAGTATCATAAATTCTTAGTGTACAAAAGACATATTTAGATGCTCAAAATATGATTCTTATGTGTGATGGCCGACAACGTGGCCCCACAGCAAGGCGGTAACTAACCCATGCAAAAACATACATCTTTTCCTTTTGTTTGTTTAGATGTTATTTTGGTTACCTTTTAGTACATTACATCCTTCAATATTTTGTTACCGATCACTTTATATATATTTCATAATAACGACAGACACAGATTTGGTTCATTATATTCACACTTTATTTATCATTTACACTTGTATCCTACATGACTGGGTTGGGTGCACACTATACAGTTGTCAGTGGTATATTGTGGTAATGTTTATTTCTTTGAGTTTAAGTTACCTGCATGTGGAAAGTGGAGGTTTGGCGCTGCCTGGGACGCAGAGCTCCAGTGGAGGAGCTCCATTCCATTCAAGGATGGGCTGGCATCAGTGGCTGCCATTTTATGCTGTTGGGTTAATCCATTTTGCCAATTAGCAGAGTGGGTATGATTGATTATATGTTAGTTTTGTTCATTATTTTGTTTATTATAATTATTTGAGTAAGTTATTTTATGACCTCTTTATTGATAATTTTGGAGTCAATTGCTTTATTTTATTGTAATTGTGTGAAGTGATGATTGTGGTGTCCCCTGTGTGTGTGTTTAATGGACTAGTCCTCTGTAAGTTCCCCATGTGTGTCATTATGGAGGTCATGTTTGGTTAGTTTGATTTGATTTCTGTTACGTTGGGTTCTGTTCGGGGGACCCTTTTCCGTTATGGGCCCAAACCTGACTTTATTTTTCATTCTGTTTTTCAATTATTTTGATTTTGTAACTTTATTATTTGTATTTAATAAATAATTTTTGGTTGGAAATCCGGTGTCCTTTGCCCTTGACTGCTTGGTCCCTCACATTATGCAAATCGTAGATTAGAAATATCTGACAGCCATGACTTCACTTTCCCCACAGTCACCACATCTGTCTTAAAGACATAGCATCGTTACCAAATGCTTTTTAATGATTTTGTGAGTCATTGCCCTAGCAGTTTACATAAATAATGATAAAACAAAAGATAATTAAAGACACAGACTGTTTTTGTGCTTCATAATTCTGTGATAAAAAGATCTATGAGGATGAACGTAACATAACTTTGATGATGTTGTTTCTCCCCCATTAGTTCCTATTTATTCTTTAATTATAGTGATTTTTCTCTACAAAGCAGACATGCCAAACATTTTGTATTTTGCTTATTAAATTATTTAACTTTTTTTTTATTAATTAGGTCTTAATAGTCCTTTTCAAATGTGAGTCATCCTCTACCCTTGGTGCTGCCCATGATGCAATGCAAATCTCACAATGTAATTCTTCTGTTTAATGATCCTGTGTGTGACTGTGAAGGCCTCAAGAGTCACAACCATAGGGCCCTTTATGAATCTTTCTTGATGAATTATACAGTTGTACCTCACCTTCGGTTGAGATTAACTTTAATATGTTCATGTTTTAGGTCCCAGAGACGTTTAAAAATGAGTAATAGTCTTTTTTTTTTTTAAGCAAATTTTGCCTTTAGATTTTTTGAGTACATGTGAAGTTATTAAACGTAATTTCGGGAGGAGTACGTCCATCTAATCTTCTAAATAATACCAAGGTAAAAAAATAGCCTCTTACTACTTCTCGTTGTCAGTTCTTTCTGCATCCCTCCTCCCCCTTTATGTATATTTTGCCTATATAATAGGGGGGCAATCGGAGTTCGAGTAGAATATCCTCTCTGAGCCCCTCTATAGCAGACAGCGAGCCAAATCTTTTTACCACTTGCTCTAAGAAAATATGGGTACAAAAACTTGTGGACTAACCTAAAATGATATTATTGAAGCTAAATCCCTATGTTTTACTACATTGGGATGTACTTAACAGAATTGTGACTGGTAAAGTCTGTTTAGTGTGAAAATCACATTGTAGAAAAAGACAATAAAACAAATCGAAGTAAACAATGGACAGGAAAGTGCATACTGTAACTGTCAGAGAATGTTGTTTTGTGAAAGTTAATTGCATTTATTCGTGTAATGTATAGCCTAACATTTGCTATGGAAGACTTGTGATGAATGTCATCATAATTTCATAATAAATATTAATGTAATAGTAATTAGGAGTCTACCTGAAACTTGAATGTAAAGTATTTTGAAACAGGATTCAAAGGGAATATGCGAGATAACAAAAGGTTGAGAACTTTGTATGTGTACACTATCATTCAAAAGATTTTGGTCAGTAGGATTTTTTTTTAATCATGTAATCAACCTTTATTTGATCAAAAATACAGTAAAACAGTAATATTGTGAAGTATTATTACAATTTATAAAATCTTTCTTTCTCTCTCCATAATTTTGTGGAAATCATTATGGATATTTTTTTTTATGAATAGAAATTTCAAAAGCATTTATTTGTAATCTTTTGTAACATTATACATGTCTTTGCTTTCAGTTTTTATCAATTGAATGTGTCCTTTCTGAATAAAAGTATTAATTTCCTCAAACATTTGAACGATAGTGTGAACATAAACAAAGAAGGTATTGTGTGCATGGCCATATCTGCATTGAACATCTAAGATGAATTTACAAAATGATAAATCAAAGCTGAATCATGTAAACAGATGGCATACATTATTTTGGAAACAAGTATGTTGTTTGTCAGTTATTCTTAAATCCTTTTCCATCCCCTGTGTGGGTGTATGTGTGTGAACACTTGTGTGCGAGTGTGTGCATCTGATCTGCATATGTCTGTGTGATATCCCAGAGCTTGTGCAGATAACTACATCTGAATGTTATCCAAGTTTGGAATGAGCCACTCCACCGCAAGCATACACATCAGTGATAATTACACAGAATAGCTCACTGCCTCTTCAAATATGGCAGCCAATGCCATTTGGAGATGCTCCAACGAGGGCCATGGAAAATAAGCTGACAGAGAAGCCTTGATAGAGACACATAGTCACTCGCAGACTAATCACTGTCTTTCTTTAAAAAGTCTTTGATTATTAGTTTACATGGAAATTACAACGATTACAATTTTCAGCACTCTCCCCCATCTGTCATGTGAGAACATGCTCTTATATTGGATGCAGAATCGCGTTTGTCCACAAGATGGTGATACAGAGCTAAAAAAAAAAAAAAGCTTGGGAATATCACAGACAGACATTCAGGTCTGTGAAGAAAGCTATCGGTTAGCATATACTGTAGTCAAGTCGCATGTATCTATATACCGCTTTGTACAATACAGATTGTTTTAAAGCAGCTTCCCAGTAATATGCAAGACAACATTAATGTCCCCTCATTCATTTTCAAACTTCAATTACTGCTGTAAAAGAATTATATGCTACAGTAAACAATAGTGTTGTTATTAGCAGTTGCGATTAAGGCCCTGTCCCAAATAGCACACTCCGGACTTGTGGGCTTCCTCAGAGTCCACACTTTGGTGACGTCATGTAGTGCAGACCTATAGGGCCCTTAGCGCGAGTCCGCGAGGGTGCATTGAGAGGTATTTTTGGGACAGACTCGATCGTCACGCCGGAAACAGGAAGACAGTCTGGTTGTTGTTATGGACAGGAGCTGCAGGTTCGGGAAATATGCTGACTATTGTTGTTGTGTTTACATATGACTCAGTAAAGCCCTGACATTCTGTTCTATTTATTTAATGAATCATAATATTATATTATATTATTCAGCTCGCTATTATTAGCCTATGTTTGAGACATCAACCACTGGTTGATGATCATAATGTTTGTATAAACTTGTCATAAAAACGGTAATTATAATTACACTTAAATATTTTCTTCTCAGCCATGTTAACAATTGTCCGTGAGCGAAATCTCCTCCCATCTGTTATCTGATTGGCCTTTCGCAAGGATTCCTGGGTAGTTAAAGTGCGTGGAGCCTGCATCTATGCGGGCTTCGTGGAAGACCGCTTCAAGGGTACAAAGGGGGCGCTGCTGAGCACACTTCAGTGTGTTAAAATGCTAAATGGGACGGCCTACAGACTCGTAGACTCGGCGAGCACGCGCAATTTAAGTCCACGAGACCGAAAGTCCGCATGAAGTGCGCCATTTGGGACAGGGCTAAGAATGCGATTTGAAACTGGCTGTCCATCAGAGTACATGGCTACTTCGCAATGACCGTCAAGTGGATAAAGTAACTTTTTGGAAGCAGATGGTGTCATCACGGCCTCTACCAGACGGGGGCTAACAGGGCCATGCTAACCAACCAAATCTTGACCCCTTAATTCCTTGAGTTGAGTAATCTGTTATTCATCAGATAAACAAGAAAAAAACAGATACACAACCTCTTTTATGTTGGAGAACACTACAGTTATACTGTATATCACAAATGTTTAACATGTATGTTGTTGTATCTTTTTTATCAGGTATATGATAATCCAATCCAAAAATTGGGGAAATGTTCAATTTAGTATATTATAGGCCAAATATCAAACTAATTTCGATTTTACACAATACATATTTGTATTATAATCTAAATGCATCATATTTATGTTTTAAAGTATTGTCCGTTTGATGTCCAATTTTAATTAGTTAGAAAAAAAGATTCTGTTCTCTTTCAATCTCTAATGTAACAAAGAAAAGAAGATGCATCTAAGATAATCGCAAATAAGTGAAAACAAGAGAATTATTTTCCGTGTTATGATATGGGGGAAGAGGGATAGAACAAAAGTAAGGCGTGACTGGATTTCTCAAAGCAGCGGTTTAATCAGATCCTCTGAATGGGATTAGGGCCTCTCTTAATCTAGACTAAAAGCTGGTCGCAAGGTGTGTACTGTGCCAAGTGAGGGGAAGTGGCTTTGGTGAAGCAATCAAGAGATGAGAAAGATAAAGGGATTAGATTTTTAACCTTGATAATCTCGCACTTTGCATTGCCATGTGAATGCACTTGTTTTTCTGTTCTGATTTGTTTTGACTTCTCCACAATCCCTTTCTCTACAGCAGCGGGGCTTATCATTGTTAAGAAGCGTTAGGAACTTAACTGCGCCTAACGTCACACCTGGGGCCAGTTGCACCAGCTATGCGTAAGCTACAATTTAGCCTAGTTTTGACGTAAATGGGCACTAAGTTACAAGTTATGCACTACTAAATATGCAATTGTGTTGCATAATTAAACTTAGTTGAAGCGTAACTCTATGTAGACTAAGTATTTACGGAAGAAAAAAAAGTATGACATTGTCACAGGTCGGGAGGGTCGACTGGGTCTACCCCCTCCCTTTAGAATGTACCACTGAGGAGCAGACCAGAAACCAGGCGGACAAGGAAAGTAAAATGTAACAGGCTTTATTGATTAAAAGAATTTGTATATCCTAATTAAAATTCCTCCTTCCTCCCCAGCATCCAGTGGCCGCCGGGACGTCGGCTGGACGACAGGCGGGGACTGGGTCCACTCAACCCCCTCGGACTCTTCGGGTGCCGAGGTTCTCGGCAATGGAGGGAACGCGGACCTGACCAGCAGGTAAGTGCTCTAAGCACGGCTTTCCTTCTCGGACTCTGAGCGGACTGTACTCTTCTCGACCTCCCAAGTACAGAAGTTTACAGCGGTGAAGAGGAGCGTCGACTGGACAGCCGGTAGGTACTCCTGGTACGGTAGGTTCTTTCCTATGCAGGGGATGCAGAAGCTTACGGCTGTGAAAGGGGCGTCGACTAGACAGCAGGTGGGTACTTCGAGCACGGTTGGTCCTTTCCTATACAGGGGGTGCAGGAAACTTAGGGCTGTGAAGGGGCGTCAACTAGACAGCAGGTAGGTACTTCGAGTCCGGTTGGTTCTTTCCTATACAGGGGATGCAGAAAGCTCACGGCTGTGAAAGGGGCGTCGACTAGACAGCAGGTAGATACTTCGAGTCCGGTTGGTTCTTTCCTATACAGGGGATGCAGAAAGCTCACGGCTGTGAAAGGGGCGTCGACTAGACAGCAGGTAGGTACTTCGAGTCCGGTTGGTTCTTTCCTATACAGGGGATGCAGGAAGCTCACGGCTGTGAAAGGGGTGTCGACTAGACAGCAGGTGGGTACTTCGAGTACGGTTGGTCCTTTCCTATACAGGGGATGCGGAAAGCTTACGGCTGTGGAAGGAGCGTCGACTAGACAGCAGGTGGGTACTTCGAGTACGGTTGGTCCTTTCCTATACAGGGGATGCAGAAAGCTCACGGCTGTGAAAGGGGCGTCGACTAGACAGCAGGTAGGTACTTCGAGTCCGGTTGGTTCTTTCCTATACAGGGGATGCAGAAAGCTCACGGCTGTGAAAGGGGCGTCGACTAGACAGCAGGTAGATACTTCGAGTCCGGTTGGTTCTTTCCTATACAGGGGATGCAGAAAGCTCACGGCTGTGAAAGGGGCGTCGACTAGACAGCAGGTAGGTACTTCGAGTCCGGTTGGTTCTTTCCTATACAGGGGATGCAGGAAGCTCACGGCTGTGAAAGGGGCGTCGACTAGACAGCAGGTGGGTACTTCGAGTACGGTTGGTCCTTTCCTATACAGGGGATGCAGAAAGCTCACGGCTGTGAAAGGGGCGTCGACTAGACAGCAGGTAGGTACTTCGAGTCCGGTTGGTTCTTTCCTATACAGGGGATGCAGAAAGCTCACGGCTGTGAAAGGGGCGTCGACTAGACAGCAGGTAGATACTTCGAGTCCGGTTGGTTCCTTCCTATACAGGGGATGCAGAGAGCTCACGGCTGTGAAAGGGGCGTCGACTAGACAGCAGGTAGGTACTTCGAGTCCGGTTGGTTCTTTCCTATACAGAGGATGCGGAAAGCTTACGACAGTGTTGATAACACAGAATGCACAAGGCGTTCGATGGAGGACACCCAGAACAGCAGATCACTGGGCTTCCTCCGTTCTCCAGACAACATCAATGATGAATCAGAACATCGCAAGCTTTAAATTGTTCTGAACCAAGATGTTCTGAATCCGGTCCACCGGCCTTCCCAGCGTCAGATAGTCCATGGCGACCATGTGCATGGGAGCCTTTGCCTGAATCGGGACCAATGGGGCTCGGATCTCCTTCCTGGTCTTAAACAGGGTGCACCGGGGGCATCCCTGAAGGTAGGCCTTGGTAATCCTCTCCATCCCAGGCCAATAGAACTGGCGTCGCAATAGCGAGATCGTCTTCTCCAGGCCCTGATGGCCCAACTGGGTGTGATAGGCCTGTAGCAGGGACCGATGTTGCCCCTCCGGAACTACTGTTTGCCAGATCTTCTCGCCCAGGTTAGGGTCCTGGATGGAGCGACAGAGCACCCCCTCCCTCAAAGCCAACCTTTCCCATTGTCCTAGCAACCCTCGGACTGCCTGAGTCTGAGCCCGGCGTTCTCTGGCCTCTGGCCATTTCCCAGTCTGGACCCACTCTCGTACCGTCCGCAACCCTTCATCCTCCGCTTGTCTCGACCTCCAACACTGTGGGTCCCAGCCCCACCCATTGGGGGCCTCTTCCTGCGATGATCCAGGCGCTTCCACGATCCCCACCATTGCTCCTTCCTCCTCCTCGGAGCTAGAGTTGGGCCCCTGAACTACTGGACCTGCCACCGGAAACCTCGACAGCACATCAGCATTCGTATGCTCTTTCCCTGGCCGATACTTCAGCTGGTAGTCGAAATTCGCCAGTTGTGCCACCCATCTCTGTTCGACAGCCCCCAGCCTTGCCGTCTGAAGATGTACCAGAGGGTTGTTGTCCGTTACCACCAGAACCTTGGTCCCCCACAGGTAGTCCTTGAACTTTTCGCTCATTGCCCACTTCATGGCCAACAACTCAAGTTTGAAGGAACTATAGTTAGCATCGTTCCTCTCTGCCGGGTGTAAGCTTCGGCTGGCGTATGCAATCACCCTCTCCTTCCCCTGCTGTTTTTGGGCTAGCACGGCACCCAGGCCGAGATGGCTGGCATCAGTGTACAAGATGAAAGGCTGGGAGAAGTCTGCATAGGCCAGAATCGGGGCCTGTAGTAGTTCCTGTTTAAGCCTCCGGAATGCAGCCTCACATGCCTGGTCCCACTGAACCGCGGGAGATCCCCGGCCCCTCGAACGTCCCGTGCCCCCGAGCAGCTGGTTAATGGGCTTGGCGATTTTGGAGAAGTCCTGAATGAACCGCCGGTAATATCCGACAAAACCCAGGAAGGATCTGACCTGTCGCACAGTCTTCGGCGCCTCCCACCCTTGCACAGCCGACACCTTCTCTGGGTCCACAGCGATCCCAGCTGCACTCACCACGTGGCCCAGAAACTTCACCTCTTTCCGGAAAAGCTGACACTTGTCAGGTTGCAGCTTTAGCCCGTATTTGTCCAGGGCGCGGAAAGCTTGCTCCAGATGTTGGAGGTGAGTCTCAAAGTCCGGCGAATAGACAATGACGTCATCGAGGTAGACCAGCGTGGTTTCCGTCAACTGACCTCCCAGGCACCGCTGCATAAGCCGCTGGAACGTGGCTGGGGCGTTGCAAAGGCCAAACGGCATCCGTTCCCACTCGTATAGCCCGAAAGGGGTCGTGAAGGCTGTCTTCTCCCTGTCCCGCTCGTCCACCTGTACCTGCCAGTACCCACTGGCCAAATCGAGAGTAGAATACCATGCAGACTGTGTAAGACTGGTGAGTGAATCCTCTACTCGGGGCAGGGGGAAAGCATCCCGCTTAGTCACCTGGTTCAGCTTACGGTAATCCACACAGAATCTCCAGGAACCATTTTTCTTACGCACCAGTACGATAGGGGCGGCCCAAGGGCTACTACTTTCCCGGATAATCCCCTTGTCCAACATTCCTCGCAGGAGGGTGCGGACCTCAGAATACAGGGTCGGTGGCACTGGTCGATAACGTTCTCTACTCGGGGCGGCGTCCCCGGTCGGAATCTGATGTTTTACAATGTCCGTCCGGCCATAGTCCTCGTCGTGAGTCGAGAACAAGTGCTGCCATTTGAGCAGGAAATCCTGGAGCCGCCCAGTCTGTTCCTCTCCCAGTCCTTCACCGCGTAGTGACCCTCCCTGGAGGTGATTAGGAAATTCCTCTCCCTCACTACCCACCGGCGGTCCAGTTCGGGTCAGGGCAACTTCCACTACGGAGGGGCTTACCCGGTTAAACTGCACTTCACCCGGCTCTCTCACTTGTTGCGGGCACACCCCTGTGACTCGGGCCAGACACTGATGTCGATGTAACAGGACGGGGAACGCATTCACGTTCCGTACTTTCACAGAAATCCTCCCCCGCCGTGCTGTGGCTAGCCCCCGAGCTACCTCAAGGTTTGGGCCGTCCAGATGGGGTTCCACCAATACCCACTCTCCCGGGTCATAGAGTTGCGAGGGGAGCCTGGCCCACACCACAGCCTCACTCTGAGCGGGAATGGACAACGCGTATCGGCACGCCGTCCTCCCAGTGCCCTCTCGATCTCCTCGCGTCTCGGCAAGGCGAACCCGCCGACAATCGGCCTTGATCCGGTCCCACTCGTGACTTTCCGAGGTCGAGGCCGTCTGCTTTAGTCCACCTTGGAACAGTTCCTCCCAACATTCTGCTATAACGTTCATGCCCAACAAGGCGCGATGGTTTCCCAGGCAGGCGTCACGAACGATCACCACCCCCTTCTGGGGGACAACGACTCCATGGATCTTCAAGTCAGTCACCAGGTATCCCACGTATGGGATGTCCAGACCGTTGGCTCCCCGTAGCGTCAACCAGGGGGCTTCTGAGGTGGGGCAATCCTGGCCCTTAAATAGCTCTCGTGACAGGCTCTCAGAGAACAGAGTGACTTGTGACCCAGTGTCTAACAGGCACTGTACTTCCAAACCGTTGACCTGGGCCACTACAATGGGGCAATGCCCCACCAAACATGCTCTGGACTTCGTAATCAATAGGGGGTCTACCATGGGAGTCCCAGCCACTTGACCCACAGTGGCCGGCAACTCTAAAAATCCTCCTGTGATCCCCGACGGGAGCGGCACTGGCGGAAGTAATGACCCGGCTCTCCACAACCATGACAAATGGGGCGTTCCTGTTCGTCCCACCTGAACCGCGGCCCCATTGGCCTAGCTGGGCGTCGCTCTGGGAATCGGCTCCCCGCTGAATAGGTCCGCTCTCGGAGCAATGGACTGGAACGTTCCCGCCGGAGCTCTTCTCTGAAGGAGTTGGATAGCTCGGCCAGCTGTTCCTGGACGTCCTTTTTCAACTCCTCTCGTAACGCACGTCTCCATTCCGCCTCGACCGGGCGTGGGGGGTCGACGGGTGCACTCGCAGCCATGCACGTTGAGGGCTCTACCGTGTGATCCCGTTCCAAGGCCAAAGCCTCTTGTCTCAGTTCGTCAAAAGACGAGTCCGGGTTCCGGCGGACCTGTATTCGCAGGCTTTGGCGTACGGGGCCTTCCCGTAGCCCCAGGAGGAATTGGTCTCGCAGCAGGCTCTCTTCACCCCCTAGACCATGGTCTTGCCTTCCTCTTAGCCTAGCGAACTGCTCTCTCAGCTGTAGCGTGAATGCCCGGATGGTCTGTCGCGGCCCTTGTTTGCAGTTGAAGAACTGTGTTCGCAGAACGGCTACGGGAGTGGTATCGCCGTATTGCCCCGAAAGGAAGTCAAAGATAGCTTGAGCCGTGGTACGGTTCGCTTCTGGCGCTGCTCGCACTTCCCTCAGTGCTTCTCCCTCCAAGGAATTCAAGATGAACTGCACTCCCTGAGGGGCATCCAGACCTTGGAGCCCGACTAAATATTCGACCTGGGCCCTCCATGTCGACAGACTCATCTCCGATCCCGGACCTTGGTACTTTTGGGCCCAAGGGGCTCCCATGAATATGGGCATGGCTTGTCTTCGTGCTCCCGGTGCCTCTTCATCTGCCATAACGGCTTCTGGTGGCTCAACTCAGTGGTAATCCTGCCGACTACGCCAATAATCTGTCACAGGTCGGGAGGGTCGACTGGGTCTACCCCCTCCCTTTAGAATGTACCACTGAGGAGCAGACCAGAAACCAGGCGGACAAGGAAAGTAAAATGTAACAGGCTTTATTGATTAAAAGAATTTGTATATCCTAATTAAAATTCCTCCTTCCTCCCCAGCATCCAGTGGCCGCCGGGACGTCGGCTGGACGACAGGCGGGGACTGGGTCCACTCAACCCCCTCGGACTCTTCGGGTGCCGAGGTTCTCGGCAATGGAGGGAACGCGGACCTGACCAGCAGGTAAGTGCTCTAAGCATGGCTTTCCTTCTCGGACTCTGAGCGGACTGTACTCTTCTCGACCTCCCAAGTACAGAAGTTTACAGCGGTGAAGAGGAGCGTCGACTGGACAGCCGGTAGGTACTCCTGGTACGGTAGGTTCTTTCCTATGCAGGGGATGCAGAAGCTTACGGCTGTGAAAGGGGCGTCGACTAGACAGCAGGTGGGTACTTCGAGCACGGTTGGTCCTTTCCTATACAGGGGGTGCAGGAAACTTAGGGCTGTGAAGGGGCGTCAACTAGACAGCAGGTAGGTACTTCGAGTCCGGTTGGTTCTTTCCTATACAGGGGATGCAGAAAGCTCACGGCTGTGAAAGGGGCGTCGACTAGACAGCAGGTAGATACTTCGAGTCCGGTTGGTTCTTTCCTATACAGGGGATGCAGAAAGCTCACGGCTGTGAAAGGGGCGTCGACTAGACAGCAGGTAGGTACTTCGAGTCCGGTTGGTTCTTTCCTATACAGGGGATGCAGGAAGCTCACAGCTGTGAAAGGGGTGTCGACTAGACAGCAGGTGGGTACTTCGAGTACGGTTGGACCTTTCCTATACAGGGGATGCGGAAAGCTTACGGCTGTGGAAGGAGCGTCGACTAGACAGCAGGTGGGTACTTCGAGTACGGTTGGTCCTTTCCTATACAGGGGATGCAGAAAGCTCACGGCTGTGAAAGGGGCGTCGACTAGACAGCAGGTAGGTACTTCGAGTCCGGTTGGTTCTTTCCTATACAGGGGATGCAGAAAGCTCACGGCTGTGAAAGGGGCGTCGACTAGACAGCAGGTAGATACTTCGAGTCCGGTTGGTTCTTTCCTATACAGGGGATGCAGAAAGCTCACGGCTGTGAAAGGGGCGTCGACTAGACAGCAGGTAGGTACTTCGAGTCCGGTTGGTTCTTTCCTATACAGGGGATGCAGGAAGCTCACGGCTGTGAAAGGGGCGTCGACTAGACAGCAGGTGGGTACTTCGAGTACGGTTGGTCCTTTCCTATACAGGGGATGCAGAAAGCTCACGGCTGTGAAAGGGGCGTCGACTAGACAGCAGGTAGGTACTTCGAGTCCGGTTGGTTCTTTCCTATACAGGGGATGCAGAAAGCTCACGGCTGTGAAAGGGGCGTCGACTAGACAGCAGGTAGATACTTCGAGTCCGGTTGGTTCCTTCCTATACAGGGGATGCAGAGAGCTCACGGCTGTGAAAGGGGCGTCGACTAGACAGCAGGTAGGTACTTCGAGTCCGGTTGGTTCTTTCCTATACAGAGGATGCGGAAAGCTTACGACAGTGTTGATAACACAGAATGCACAAGGCGTTCGATGGAGGACACCCAGAACAGCAGATCACTGGGCTTCCTCCGTTCTCCAGACAACATCAATGATGAATCAGAACATCGCAAGCTTTAAATTCCACCGTCGCTTAATCTCTTCTTCAGCGGCTCCAAACTGCAACACAGGGCAAGGCCGATGGGCACGTGACAGAATTCGGTATAGTAAGCATGCAGTAGCTTCACTTCAAACACACCCGGTGGGCACAGCATCAACTCACGTCACTCTCAACCACTCTGTGAAATATAAGGCCACAGCCCACCTCCTTGTTCTGAACAGCAGGGACAGTAAGACGGAAGAATATATAGCGATCTCACTCGTGCATCATAACAGCTGTCTTCTCATTACGGTGTCTAGACTCCGGTTCCTAGATCGCTTCTCTTCATATACAGTGTCTTGGTGTATAAATCACGTATCATACGGCCAGTAAAAGGTTTGCACTTATCTCTACCCAGGCAGGGGACTTGATGTTTCCAAGGCAACTTCTCCTCTGCTTCTCTGTTCCACTCCACCCAATCTTTCGTAGCGGATTCCCTTCCGCGGATCGATCTCACCAGTCAATTTTGTCCCACAGAAACTCTCAGCCTTCCTCGACGGAACAAGGTCAGGACACAGCACCCGAAACCGAACACAGAACACTGCACTGAACTACCCTCTTGGTCTCCCAAAGCTTGGTCTTTATCTGTTTCAAGCCGCTGTGTGTCCCAATCACCAAACAGCCCCTTGATGCGCCGCACCTGCTGTCACTCTGTCATCAGCGGCTGCTGTTGCCATGGTAGCGACGCATATCAGGCTGACTGGGTGTTGCGTCGAGAGCGCTCCGGGCGGAAACATTCCTCCGTGGAATATATAGTTCCGCTGCTGGTTCGTCACCTTGTGACAACATAGTTCCACTTTCTCCCTGAACGAGGATTTGAATTACTATGGCAATTTTCGATGCTGCATGAATGACCTACAATGGCGACATTTTTGACAATCACGTCAGAAAATCAAAACTGCCTTAAACTCACTAGGAGAAAGACAGCACGATCCTCCTAAGATTGCGTCTAGACTAAACGGTTAGACAGAACTCTTCTGAGTGTTATTTACATATAAAAAAAATACATATTATGTTAGTCATGATTAGGTAGTATCATATTTAATGGAAACTAGACTGCTACCCATATGCATTTATGAGCTACTGGCTTTGTTCTGCCTTAAAAACAAATGCTGCAACTGAATGAAGTAAATAGTTAGTTAAGCCTCTAGTATGAGCTAGGTTATTATGTTATTTAAAGGGCACCTATTATGGCATTTAAAATGTTCCTAATATTGTTTTGAGAGTCCTCAAAGTTTTACATGCATGCAATGACAAAAAACACTTTTGTTGTCTTATAATAAGCATTTATTTTTACCTGATTTGCTCACCGACTCCCAAATGATTCGTTCAACGACTCATTTTTCCAAACCCCTACTTTGCGTAACGCTAATCTGCGGTGATTGGTCAGATGACCCAATCAGTTATTGTTTGTGTTAGCCCATAAACATATTGATAAAGCACTGCAGTACTACAGGTATTTCTCTATTCTTTATGACAATTCCAATAACAACGACAAACATTTCACATATTTCAAAAAAAAATTGACATTGGAGACCTAGAAGCTGCGGACTGAACATAACCACATAACTTATACCATGGTCTAGGTGAATACTCGATTCTGATTGGCTGCAGGGTGTCCGTTAAAAAGTGATAGAGGACACCTAGTAAAGGAGTTCTGGTGAAACTGCCTGTTTACCATTCGAAATTAATAAATAATTGCGCTGGCTACATCAGCTGTGAGTAACCATAGCAACAGGCAGTCCACACAGGGCGCGCGCGCGTTCAGGGTCCTGGGTTGCGCGATGATGCAATCGGCTGTTCTGGGGCTAATACTAATACAACAATGAGCGACTTTGTTATTTCATCTTCAGTCTCTCACGGACTGACGGAGCCCAGTAAGCCCGCAGACTGCTCTCGCATCGATGGCCTGTCACAGACATTATTTGACGGCTCTCCAGTCCAGCATCGGAGAGTCGACCTAATGTTACAGCGGTGCTTCGGAGGCTGTGGTTAGTGTAGACAAGTGTAACACATAGTGTTTTATGTGTAATAAAAAAAATAACTATGCCTTTGTGTTTCATGAACTAAAAATGCATTTTTGAACCTGAAGGGTTCTACAAGCTGAACGGACTATAAATATCTCCGGTTGCTAAATAAACCGTCAGGCAAGTTATTATTTGAAAAAACTAGATTTAGCCTAATTAAAATATAAACTAATGTTTTAAAAATGTTTTATTTGGCAAGTGACCATGGTATAAGCTCCGCTGCGCGTCGGGCGGTTTACACCTCGCTGTCGTCCATTAAAACCTGACAACGGACACCTCGTCGGGCATTAACCCTTACTTACACAACACAGACACATACTTATTGAGCATGCTACAAAACACATACAAGCAACAATTATTAATAATACTTAGGTTGTGATTCGGAGGAGGAAGCTGATCCAAATAAACTTGGTACTGAACCTTCCTTCAGTATCAACCGGCTCGCGAATCCACACTTGAAAGCATTTATGTTTTAAAGGAATCGTCATTAAAATGATGCGAACACAGCTCAAGGTTGGGCTATACTTGTGTGGTATAATTGTAAATATAAACTCTAGCCACTGATTCTTCACATGCTCGTCCCTGGGCAGTGAAAAAAAGGTCGCTTTTGATTCGCACTTCAAAACACAGCGTCTCGTCACCATGATGTTTTCAAGTTTCCCTGGTGTCTGCGCGCGCAATGAGTGGGCGTATCTTATTCAAATAACTTGTCAAGTTGACGTCATCTAGACAGAGAAAAAGCACCGTTCGTCTATCGATTCATATCAGCGACTCAAAGTCGACTCTTACTTTTGAGAGACAATAACTTTGTATACGGTGAACTTTCATATTTAAAACTTTGCAGGATGTTTTCGTTCACTTAGATCTATGTTACACACTACATGAAAGGTAATTTTCAAAATTCCATAATAGGTACCCTTTAAGTAATAAATGGCTGGTGCAACCTAAGAGGCGCTATTGAGATAATTATAATTTCAAAGATTTGAATGAAGCAGCCTTAGACCCATCTATTCATCCATCCAGACAGACAGCAAATAAAGTCAAGGCATTGTAGAAAAAGATTGATTTATTCATATATAATTTTCTCACTTGTCATTTTTTATATTGTGTCTAGCTTTGCTATTTTTTATTAATATTATTATATTATTCTGTTTTTAATTCCTGACATATTTTTCTAACACCAACTTTCAGATCCATTTTATCTTCAGGGCCAGACATTAAGGGCACAGACATGCTGAAAGTGGTTAATTTTATTTCTATGTTTGGTATGCATCATTAATGAGTTTTTGTTTTGCATGGCTGTAACTTCAAGGTGAATGGATAACAGACTGGAGTGCTGCACCCTCTTTTCCCCCACATAACACACACATTCTCCCTTTGTCTCTCAGTATCACTTGCAAGACCCACGTTCAAAACAAGGATCACAATAAACAAAAACAAAATAAAAACAAATACATATATTTATTATATTTTTCATATATAAATAATATTAATTAGTATACACTATCGATCAAAAATGTCTCGTATGCTAACCAAAGCTGCCTTTATTTGGTCAAAAATACTGTAAAAACAGCATTTTTTGTGAAATATTATACATTTTTAAAAGTTATTTTCTATTTGAATATATTTTAAAATGTAATTTATTTATATGATTGTAAAGCTTAATTCTTAGCATCACTTCAGTCTTCAGTGTTGCATGATCCTTCGATATACTGATTTGCTGCTAAAGAAACATTTCTTATTATTATCAATGTTAAAAACAGTTGAGATTCATAATATTTTTGTGGAAACCGTGATACATTTTTTTCCAGTATTATTTGCTAAAAAAAAATGTTCAAAATTATTTATTGGAACAATATTATAAATGTATTGTTAAGTCCTTTCTGAGTAAATGTATCAATTTCTTTAAAAAAAAAAAGAAAAAGAATACAAAAAACTTGGTGACCTCAAACTTTTGATTCATAGTGTAATTCCATTATAAAATTAAAGAAACAGTCTAATTTTCAGAGGCATAATGAAAAAACTTGCATGGAATCAATGAAAATACCATAAATGTGATTCCTCTCAATCCACTAATAGTCTATTGATGAGGTCTTTTATTGTTCACATCAAAGCACGACTGAAATGTTTACACTCTGTTTTTCAAAAAGAAAACTAACCAAATGAGCTAATGACATTCAACTACAATGTAATGTACGGAACCAATTAGCTATATTTAGACATAATCCATAATATGTGGGAGTGAACTTTATCCATCAATCATGCTTCAATTAAGACTTAGCCTGCAGCGGTATAACAAACCGTACCTCTTATTTTGGGCATAGTTACAGGAAGCTAGTGTGCCTCTGTTTGCCCACTCATGTCATTTTTATGTGTGACTAAAAGACTTAGTCCTTAACATGGATACTATTATTAACTCCGTCAGAGGCAATGTTTAGCTAATTTAAATGTCCAAATTAAAGTCTTAATTCCCAAAGAAGGCCAAACGCCAGGACCAGCTTACGACAGAAGTCCTGGGAAAATGTTACAATGTGCCTGATAATATCACAAAAGAGAAAGCTAATCGCTAAGAAGGTGTGGGAAGGGGGGCAGCTTTCAAATCTCACTAAAAACTCAAAATCTCCCTGATATCGTTTAATAGATCCTCCTCTCCCCTCTAATAACAGGCTTAGAAAGTCTTTACTAAGGGATATCTGCTGATCCCGTCCATCTCTTATAAGGCAAGGCGCTTCAACCAAATTACGCTCCCTCAAAAAACAATCAGCTGCCAGCAAGTGACTCGGGGTTACAGAGGCTTTCAGAGCAATATTACTTTCTCACTGGATTGCACTGACTCAGTTCTCGGTATAACGGCAAATGGGGTCCTTCAGCAAACGCTTCCTCAAAATGTGTCCTGAGAACATTTTCAGGAAATGTGAAGTGTGTACTCTCAGGTCCCATTTTCAACTGTGTCATTCGCCTTTATTTTACAGAGTCATTGGCAATTTTTGATTTTCAAACACTTCTCTAAACAGGGTAAAGGCTAAACAAATGTGTAGAGAAAATATGTTAGGTTTGCTTTTTTTCTGTCTTTGTAGCAGCAGAAGATCTGAGATGACAACTTTATCGTTTTTAACAACGAGGTTGGTTACTTTACAGAGAAAGAAAATACAAAGAGTGCAGATTTGCAAGAGAGTGGGGTATTGTCTAACAACATGACCCTCTGTCACCCATCGCCCAGATGGGAGTTCCTGAACACTGCGTTTTTAATGACTGGGACACTAAATTGGTTCTTAAGGCTATAGATTAAACCAAAGCTACCAGTGAAAGCATAAGCAGATAAACAGGGCATACAGGGGATAAAGAAAGAAAGGAAGAGCTTTATTGAATCATTTGCCTATCATCTCACATTAAATCAGATAACTATTAAAAGTATATTATGGGTTCAATGCGAGTTAAACTCAGAACTTGAGGTATAATGTTGATTACAAAAAAATCATTTAAACTTCTCCTTTCTTTTCTTTTAAATGAGATGTTTACAATGAGTCACTTACAATGTAAGTGAATGGGGCCAATCCATCAAAGTTAACATGATTAAAATGTTGAAAAAAGCTTCTGTGTAAAGTTGTATCCTATTTTTAACTCGATAGCCATGACAACATAACAACATAAAAATGACTAGAACAATTTTACAGCTTGAATAGTATACATTGTTTTACAGAAGAATTAATGGAATCTTTTTGTATATATAAAACTATAAGCTTCGTATTTCTGTCCTCCAAAAAATGGTCTCATTCACTCCCATTTTAAGTGCCTCAATGTAACCTTGAAGTATTTTTTTTTATTTTATTTTTTTACAAAAGGAGGGACAAGTCAAAATGAATTTTCAGTGTACTGAACATTATGACATATGTGACCCTGGACCACAAAATCAGTCACATGGGTCAAAGCTGAATAAATAAGCTTTCCATTGATGTATGGTTTGTTAGGATAGGACCTATATTTGACAGAGATACAACTATTTGTTCGTAATTGTGCTGCATTCACTCAGACACAAATAAATGGTTTATTTATGGTAGGAAATGTACAAAATATCTTCATGGAACATGATCTTTACTTAATACCCTAATGATTTTTGACATAAAAGAAAAATTGATCATTTTGACCCATACAATGTATTGTTGGCTATTGCCACAAATATACCCGTGCTACTTGTGACTGGTTTTGTGATCCAGGGTCACATGTAGCGTTGATTGAGCTTAGTTTGTATTGAACCCGGAATATTATTTTATTACATAAGGGAAAATCCACAGGTGTGCACAATTTCTATGCATTTTTTGGAGGCAAAGAACCACTCAACGTGAAACATATTTAAGTTTGATTCATTCTTGGAACAACAATGAGACTAATTGAACAAGTAAAAATACCGAACCTCTTTCGATCTAACATTTATGGTTGCTTCTGTGAAAAAACACTGATCGCAATAAAATCTGCTGACCATAAGGAATTATAGGTGTTAAAAAAAAGCCTAGACAGAGCTTAAAGTCCCCGGTGAACTGGAATTGCGTTTCTTTTCAGGCTAAGGAATGTCTCATTCAACCTCAGGTCAATTCACTTCCTCCTATTGAAACAGTAGCAACATCCCCATTTAAACCCCTAACCTTGAGCTTCCTGTTGACAGAATGGAAATCCCATGGATCCAACACAGCTGGCAAGTTGAGAATGTTTCTTTCTGCTCACGCTGAGATGATTACACACAGGACACTTGACAAAAATGAGTCTCTGTGTGAGATATCTTCTTCAAGTCCAAATAGCATTAGCCCCTCAGCTAAGAAGAGTTGTGAAATAATAATAAAAAATCTACTTCACAAACCTAATTGTTTTTCATCATTGTCCCCGATTACCTGCCATGAACACCAAGGTGACCAAAATGGTCTTTCAATTGCGCCATCCCTGCCCTTTAACAGCATGTTTCAGCATGTGTGTGCAATCGGTTAGCAAAGCACAAATCTGTGCAGTGATTAAAAGTTCAGGGGTGCTGGTCCAAGTCTCTGCAGCTATGTTTCTGAAGGTTCAAACACAGGACATGAGCCATAGATTAGTTTAGGCCTGGGAGGAAGCCGGGGCTGACGATACGGAAATTACTGCAGGGCTGGAGCTGCTTGATTAGGACTGAAGTGATGGGATTAGCAGACCTCTCCATTTTGGAAAGGTGTAGGAGGGGAGAATGACTTTGAAGCTGGCATTACTAATCACAGTGGGCGTGGTACTCTGTATACCATACATGGGGTTGTGACATCAGAGATAAAAAATGGAACATGATACATTCCACGTGACTAATTTCGGTAGCATGTCACCGATGTCGTGCTTAACAGCCCTTCCTATGTGAATCTCACACCCGAACGCAGTCACAGGGGAACGGAAGCACTCAATCTTTCACCTCAGTTCTTATATTTTCATTCTGATGTTACAAAGTACAATTAATATTTTGTGAAATACCATGTTGTATTTTAAATAATATTTGCAAAATCACACTTGAGGCTTCCTTTTCTGGCTTCCCGCTATGAGGCAATCCCTCTACTGTGATTACCCACCCTTGAATATGCTTCCCCCATTTGTTATTGAAAAAGGTATGAAGGGCAAGTAGGCCCATGATGAAACTCTCTGGCAATTTTGACTCTCTCAAGTCCTTAAACCTGAAGGGAATATGTTCCGGGAATTAATGAATTCAACATGTGAGTGCAAGGAAAGCGACATGAAAGTATCGCCCGGGTCTGTTTTCTCTTACAACTGCGGCTGCATTCTTATTTTGTAGCTCTCTGCTCCAGGTCGTCTCTTCACACATCTTAACATCAAAAATAATGCACTAACTGGCTGTTGGATGCTGCATTGCCAGTGCTGGCTCTGTTAGTCTAGCTGACTATTTGAATGGGGTGATAAAATTATGCTTCCTGAAAAGTAAACTAGCAAGGGGCTTTGATATGTCTATGTATTTATTTCTTTGTTATTGCATTAGGCAAAATGTTTAGAATCTCTAATACTGACATCTTATTACTACTATATGGATTCCATTGTTCCCCAAATACAAATAAATCAAAAGCCATTTTAAACTTTAGACGCCATCAAAAGCAAAAACATTTTTAACTTGAATGCATTTTGATGCTATTGTGTTCTTCATACTGCATAATTTAGCTGAAGTCTAGCAAACAGCAGGATGCATTCGATGCATATTCCTCAGGCGCTTCTCATTAGCTTTTGAAGGGGTTCTTTGTGTTTCATTATTAAAACAAATTTTCACTGGTATGACCGTAACACAATTATTCTGAGACATGTTGCCAAAGCTAAAAATTACAGACTTTTATGCTTTCATTGCTTCATCCCCATTGTGGCACTAAATCATTTGGACTCAGTATGAAAGTCTGATTTTTTTAAAGGGGTCCATTTTCAGTAAGACTAAAGTGGAAGGAGGGTGATTCAAGCACATGCCTTACCATGCCAAACCATGCCCCAGGGTGAATTTAGAATCACGTTAAGTGAACATTAATGTCTCGTTAAGATCAGTCCTTACGCCTCAAACATCCTGTACATCAGCTTTTTCGGAGTGCCTCGATGCGCTTGGCTGCTCACCCAGGGCAAATGAGAGATGACAAGAACCCTGCTATTTTTAAAGCACACACTTCACAAGGCATCCACTGTCTCATGCAGTCTGGTGGGTGATGGTGCAAAGAATGTCTGCTGGACAGCAGCAGGGTTAAACACCACAGCCGTGCCTGTAGGAGGCATAAGGAAAGGTCTCAGATGACAATAATCTACCTTCTGGAATGAGAAATCAACAGCTGAGAAGCTTTAAGTGAGCTTCTTGTCCATTTAAATAGATATTTAATTATTTTTATAGAAATATATTTTTTAATATTTCAGATAACCTCTAAGGTTATTGCTAAAACACTTGAATGAGTCGTGTTCAGCCAACTCTCTTCCTTTCTTACACAGAACAACCTCCTGGACAACAACCAGGTTTCAAAAGCGGCTACTCATCTCAACTCATCTGTGCTCTGTAATCTCTGAGACTGGCAAGAGCAGCTTCTAAATCATCACTACTCATCTTGCTGGATATGTCTGCTGCTTTTGACAGTTAACCACCAGATTCTCCTCTCAACCCTCATGACGAAGGGCATCTCAGGATCTTACCTCATTCAGGGTGTTGTGGATGGGCGAGGTGTCTAAGGCCACATCCACACGAAGCCAAAGCTTTCCCTATCCAATTTTTTTTCCTCGTTCTAATTTTTTTTTTTTCGTAAACACAGTTGTCTCAAGAAATATATGCGTACACACGAAACCACTGAAACCGACTGAAAACGATGTGGTATACATGCCAGACCAGTATGTGACGATGTAATTCTGCCACAGAGATACACTAAACATGGAGAAGAAGATTTGGAGCATGCGCATAACCTTGCGCGCTCTATACAAACCCAACACGACAGCAAGGTAAAGACGAAGATTGCTCACCGTAGTAGCAGGAGCAGAAGATTTTGCTTTAGTAAAGCTAATAGGCTCAGTAGCTTCTGCAGCACAATCACAAGCATATAGTCCGCCATTGTTGTTGATGTTACGTGTGACATAGCGGTGTGTGACTAATGCTGACACGTGGTGTGATGACATCATCGTTTCACAAAATGTTCGGATTAGCCGTACACACGGAAACGCAAGGGTGTCGGTTTCAGATTTATCCACTCTGGGACCCGGTTTAAAAAAATAGTGGTTTCAGTCTCACAAAACACCGGATGCGTCTGGACGAAACGCCAATACGATACAAAATTTTTACATATACAGCTAAACGCGTCTCCGTGTGGACAGGGCCTAAGTCGCAACATCTAGCTGCTGGGGTGCCTCAGGGCTCAGTGCTTGGACTACTTCTCTTCTACATTTCATCACTAGTGTCAGGAGCAGATCAGTATCTCCAGCATTCACCACACAACGATCACTCTCCCCGGATTACTAATCACCTGCACCTGTTCACAATTAGTAGTCACATCCATCCCGGTATAAAAACACCCAGATCACTCTCAGTCATTGTCAAGCCTCCAACAGGAACAGACCCTAACCAGTCACCCAGAAACCCTCCGTGCCATCCAGCACAAGAGAACGTAACGTATACTCACCTGAAGAATACTAACCTCTGTCCATGTTCTGATGTCCTCAGGATCCGCTCCATGGTCCCTGCCGTGTCCTGAATCCTTGTACACTTCCTGAATCTCGTTCGCCAACGGATGACCTACAAGAAGGAAAGCAAGTATTACTGAACTGAGTTGAGTTTGATAGAAATCACACTGAAGAGGATCTGCTCACCTGGAAACCTTCACGCCAAAGCGTCCTCCTCCAATTCACCTCTGAACACCTGAAAAACTTTGAGCACTCACCTTGCATGTTACAAAATAAAGTTTATGTTTGTACACTTACCTCTGTCTCCGAGCCTGTATCCTGACAACTAGTATCTGTCATTCAAAAAACATGATTTTTCCTATCACTGCAATGCTGATAACTCACAACTCTACCTCTCATTCCAGCCAGATGATCTGATAGTAGCTGTTCGTGACTCAGCCTGTCTGACAGACATTTCTATCTGGATGAAGGACCACCACCTTTAACTCAACCTTGCAAAGACAGAAGTGCTTGTGGTCTCAGCCAACCCAACACTTCATCACAACTTGCATTCAGCTTGGTTATTCAACCATAACTCCACCCAGGACACCCAGGAACCTTGGAGTTGTGATTGATGATCAGTTGAAAATAAAAGGCCACATTACTAGAATTGCCCAGCCCTGCAGATTTGCCTTATACAACATTAGGAAGATCAGGCCCTTTGTAAGTCGCTTTGGATAAAATATCTGCTAAATAATTTAATGTAAATACTTTTATAGAGAGTACATTGTGATTGTAGATGTCCACAGAGGTGTTATTTGTCTTAGTCATATTTTCCTGTGTAGGGTTAAGGAGTGCTGGAGCATAAAATATAAAGTATTCTTAAAATACACCTGACATTTGAGCAATTTTCTGTATAGCACTGTATTTCTACAGTGACAATACTGTAAAAAATAGCTTAAATAAAAAACACAAGGTATGTGGAGAGAGTTCACCTTGACCATTTCTGTAAGACATTTAATAAGCATAAAATTCTTGCCTCAGTCTCCAAACAATCATGTAACCTTTTATAAATCTAACTTTCCAAGGTACCATCTAAATTGAATGGGTATCACAGAATGAAGTGTTTCTTTAGTCACGTTAGCTAAAGTACACTAATCGTTTTCCACTTCATGCCATTTTGAATTTCGAAACAGTTTTATTTCCAGACTATGGGGTGAAACTCTTTCTTCTCATTATTATAATCAAAATAGTTGTCATGCTTCAGTTTGTTACATTAAAAAAAAAAAGTCGACAAGAAGTACACTTCAAAGACAGAAAGCAGATTTGAAGTTCTGCAGGGCAGTCTGGGCGAGGGCTAAAAAGGATCAAAAGTCAGACAGACTTTTTTACCAGAGGCCTGTCGTGGTGAAGTCTGTCAGCCATGTCTTTCAAAGTGAAGGCCAATAGACATATTCGAAGAAATAAGAATATCCTCACAAAAGCCAAGGAGCAGACAAACAAACAAAGGCAAATGTCAAACAGGGCTGCACTTCAGCAATTGCCTCTCTGTCTAAGCACCCAGGGGTATTTATCTTAGGTCCCCTGTCAAAACGGATCGGCCATTCCTTGCAACTAATCCTACTAAACTGACTCTCTCCACTTAGATCAATGGGGCACGACGCTAAGCACTTCTGACAGATACATACATCCACAGCACATCCCAGTCCCTAAACTCTACCCACCTCTGAACGCACGAGTAGACCCCGCAGTCCCCCAGCCCTCCGCCCCTTTCTCACTTACTCGTTTAGACAAGATCACAGATTCAGATATGACAGTCACAGCCTCTGAAAATTTAATAACACTCTGAGGAAAATCTCTCAGGATTACTATAACTCCGTTAACCTGTTTATCATGCTCTTTATTCTATAGGTTTGAATAATAAATCACTTTTGCTTTCCTCTCAGGGAGCGAGCTGAAACTTAATGATCTCCCACCTCCGACCCCCTCAGTCTCTCTCCCTGCACTCGCTCCCCGTCTCTTTCGCTCTCTCTCTCTCTCCCTCCTTCAGTGGCGTAATGCGCCGCTTGCCTCACAGAGCTACTGGTGGTCAGGGGGCTGCAAATGTTATCTGATTTTCCAGAGAGGGGTTTGGAGCTGGACTAAAGAGGCTGGGACAATAACAGGAAGCGGCCAGAGGAACGGCTGGGCTGGGCTGATCACTTTTGCCACTGGAGTGGCCTGATTGTCCAGTGAGCAGCTCTATTGGAGCTCAGACAGGTTCACATGCAGCTGGAATCAGACACCGCTGACCTGAAATTGGGGAGGATATAACTCGACTTTCAAATCAAAAGGGATTTTCAAATCAAGAACGACCAAGACTCCGGTAGGTGATTGTTTATGTATATGTATGTTAAATAGGCCTATATATATATTATGCAAATATATTTGTATTTCTATTGATATATTTCAAGTCAAAGCCATGAAGTTCATTCGAAAATGTGTATAATTTGTATTATTGTATAATATATCCTCTATGTGTGTGATTTACTTTAAATTATATTAAGTCGTATTTCTAAATGTATCTTTACAACAACAACAAAAAAACTCTGATTTGAATGATGCTTCCTGGACTAATAGGAAGGAAATTCCCAAGGAACACTGATTACCCATGGGAAACCGTTGAACTTATCTGGATGTAACATGTTACTTAGGGACAGATAAACAATAATAAATCCTTACACCATCTGTCCTGCTTTTTCTTGAAACAGCACAGCAGTTACAGGTTATTCCTAATGTCTCATCCCATATGCCCCTGTAGGAATGATGTTTTAAGAGATGCAGAAATCAGTTCTATCTCATCAGACAATGAAAGCCGATGATACAAATTATTAAAGGTCATGTAAAATAGCACAGTTCAGTCTATAAATAATATAAAACATGCTTGATGCTATGTATATACTTGTAAATGAAGAGAGGTGTACCAGATGAGTCAGAGGTGGGAACAGGTGCAATGCACACACTTCAGACAGTGACACCTTTAACAGGTCTCTGGAACTTGTGGCATGGAAGATATGGGATATAATGGAGGGGAGAGTTGTATATCAGACTAGATTTCCTAGAGGAGAGAGTAGGCAGACTGCAGATTGCTGGAAGCTGCTCCATGATTAAACCTATTTTAATCTAAAGCCCACACACACATCACCCCACACACACACACACACACACACACACACAATAGAAAGACTTTCAAATGACTGGTTTAAACAACAATTGCTTTCGAAATGGTGTGCTTTTTAGTAATGTCAAATGATAAGAACAATTTTTGCATTAAACGTTTCAGTGCCAATGTAATGAGACTATAATGAGTCTCAGCTAGAAAGCTGTTGATAGCACTGCATTAAATAAAAAAATTAAAAAACTTTATGCTGAAAGAGGTGGGTGGGAATAAGACGAAAAATATGTGATGGTTAACTTCAGACTTGTTTAATGGGAAATTATCTACTCTCTTTCCAATGAAAAATGTAATAGAAATGAAGGATGAGACAGTGTTAGAACTAAAATGCAGTAAGGCTGTTGTTTTTAATATTGCACAATATAACACAACCAGAAGTGCTTCTTACTGAATATGAGCCATTAGACACAAACGCATCAAAAGACAAGAAGTTAAAATCGAGTTACCAAAATTTAGATAAGAATTTGGCTTGTACAATATTTTGTACCAGTGAAACCAACAGAAAGAAGCCAAAGCAGAATCAGCATTTGGAATTTAGTTTAGCAAACACAAAAAAGTAAAGTAGTGATCTGTTACATCAAATATTAGCACTTATTGAACACTGCTTGTACAATAAAAGTATACTCTTAAAAGTTTAAATTAACTTTTATTTTATTTTTTTATTCATTTTTATGAATTAAACAACTCAAACATACTTAAAAAACATTTTTTTTTATCGGAAATAACCCATTTAACACATTTTATTTAACTTCATTTAAACTTATTTCATTTATACATTTCTCCTTAAAGAACTGGCATAAAAAGTTCTTCAAAACTGAGTCTTCAAAACACTAAGAATCCTAGTGTTCGATATAGAATCCCATTGAACCATTGAGTGTATTGTACTTGGACATTGGCATTTTGACTTTTTTTTTTTTTTTTTTTTTTTTAAGTTAAGTTATTTAAGTATAATAACTGGTTTGAATCTTATAGCTTAGCAAAATTCTGGATAATGAACAGCATTTCCATTTTGTCCTTATTTATTTATTTATTTTTTAAATCAGACATGAATAAACAGGAACATCTGAGTAGGAAAAACTTAAAGTGTAGTATATTTCTTATGCAATGCCCATAAATTTCTGAACCCGTTGTTATGAAGTGATGGCATTTGATACCTTATGTGAAAGTAATCATTTTGAGTGGAGGAGTTTCAAGCAAAACCCTCAAGCAAAGATTTAGCAATTTGGGAACACTTAAGAAGCATAATCCACCTCATCTTAATATAATCATCTAAATGAGTCTAACGTAAGAATGGTCCATCAAGCTAAAGCGTGTTATCTGGGATGGGAATATTCTCTGAATTTTTCAGGCACATAGTAGTCTGGATAATGCATTAGCGTAGGCTTTTACAGTGTCACACAGAGTGACCAGTTTCCCATGATTTAAAAGCATGCAGTCGAAAGATTGTGCGACAGGAGGAATCCTAATGAAACAGATAACACAGTCTCATCCCAAGAAGTCATATATTGACGTCTTGGGACGTCTTTTGACCATACGTCAATATCCGCCTTTTTAGGGTACCCTTAAACGTCGGTAAATGACGATCCTGGGACGTCATACAACTGACGCTTTACCTTTAACGTCAGTTAGGTGACGGGGTAGGTTTAGGGGTAGGTTTAGGTCTGGGGTAGAGTTAGGATCCGATAACGTCATCTAACCGACGTTTAAGGGTACCCTAAAAAGGCGGATATTGACGTATGGTCAAAAGACGTCCCAAGACGTCAGTATATGACTTCTTGGGATGAGACTGCGCTGAAACAGACAATTTAATGAAGGGATTTTATAGTCGGAGATAACAATGGATTTTCTTTCTTTCTTTCTTTCTTTCTTTCTTTCTTTCTTTCTTTCTTTCTTTCAGTCACACTTTATATTAGGTGTCTTTAATATATAAAAAAAATATTAGGTACAATGTACTTATTGTGTTTACGCAAAAACACTTGCTGTGATACTGCTAGGAACAGGTTTGGTGGTATGCACTGTAAAAATTTATATGAACAATAAGTTGACAACATCAAAATAAGTTAAGCAAACTTTTTTACAAGTTATACAAGATCCAACTCGATTTTTAAAAGTCAGTTTAATTGTCATTTAAGTTAAAAAAAATTAAGGCAGCAACTTTTTACATTATGTGTAGATTTAAGGGAGGGTTAAGGTTCAAGGGTTAAGGGTTAAGGAAGATTCAACAGTGTTATTGATGTATTTTACAGAAATGAATTACATCTGTGGTTACATGCAGTTTTTTTACATTTAAGTACAACATAAAAACATGTATGTACACAATAATTGCATTAGTATATAATAATTAAGGACTTTCTTTCTTTATTTATTTCTTTCTTTGCAATATTAAACACACCTAGGTTTGTGAGGCTAAAGTAACCATGTTTGAAAGACATGAATTCATGTATATATTTGTGTTCTATTGTTCCATACACATGGTCCACAGATGATGAAACTGTCTGCCTGGAGGCAGATGACTGAGCCTGGAAGCTGGGCAGGTATCCTGGTCGTTTTATGTACCCTCAGCATGGGAGCTGATGTCCAACGATCTCAGAAAACACCCTCCATGCCGAGCACAGTACTCCACAGACACAAGAGAGATTGGAGATGGGATAAACTGTATGTGTATGAGAGAACAGCTTCAAAAAACCCACCTGAAACAATTGGAAAGGTAAAGGGTTTAAACTGTGGCTAGAATATGCTAATCGACTACTTTTTCAAATGTACTTCAAAGGTTATTGAAGAGTCTTCTGAAGTTACTATATATAGTTTAGAAATGCCTAATGAACAGAATCTGTATCATCTTTGTTTGACATTATGCTTTCTTTTTTTATATCCCACTTTTTCCTTTCTCTTTTTAGCTAGAGAATACTCTTTTCTCTAAGTACACAAGATATAATCTCTCTGGAGAAGGTGCTAATGACATTTTTTCTGTAAATGACAATGGGGATATCTTGGTCAATGCAGCACTGGACCGGGAGAAGAAAAGTACCTACACGATATCAGCTTCAATAATCAACATTCAAAACAGGAAACTGATGGACAGAGATGTTACGTTTGTTATAGTGGTCCTGGATATTAATGACAATAGCCCTGTTTTTCCACCTGACCTCTCTGGATCTATCATCGAGTCCTCTATAGCAGGTAACAGTGTATCATAAGTTCTTTTTTTTCATGCCATATGTGTGGACAGATTCACCAATAAAGACAGACATATGATGTGGTACAACTTGAGCTTGAAATCATGGATTTGTGAAATGTGGATGTTGCAATACTCTAAAACAATACAAGATGCAATAACAGCATTATTTTCTTTTATGCAAGGTAAAAAAAGATTAAAAAAAATCAGCACACTTTTAACATTTATCCAGTTATACTAAGAAAAACTTCCTTGGGACTATACTATGATTTTTAGTTTTGTGTTAATGTTTACATTATGTTTGTAGGATCGAAAGTAATGACAGTAAATGCGACTGATGCTGATGATCCCACCACTGATAATGGAAAGATTGAGTACAGACTGCTAAATGGGACAGACCTCTTCAACATCAACAATGAAGGTATATTTACAGTAGGCTATATACACACACACAACCATCAGATTGGGGTCAGTAGGTTTTTGTAAAGTTTTTAAATTAAGTATTTTATGCTCATCAGGGCTACATTTATTTGATGAAAAATAAATAAAAAAACATTGTAATTTTAATTTATTTATTTTTTTACAATTTAAACTGTTTACAATGTATTTGTTGTATTTTAATATATCTAAAATGTAACTTATTCCTATGAGGGCATTCCGGAAATGTTTCGCATCATTGCTCCAGTCTCCAGTATTTTTGATGTACAGAAAGTTCAAAAGCAACAGCATTTACTAAGTTTATGAAATATTATGAAATAGAAATCTTTTTTTAACATTATGTATGTATATATATATATATATATATTGTAGGTGAAATCATAACATTGAAAAGTGACCTGGACCGTGAGATACAGAGTCAGTACCTAATTGCTATACAAGCCAAAGATATGCCAAGAACTACGTTTGGGAATTCTGCTACTACCATTGTGACCATCAACATTAATGACATAAATGACAATATTGCCACCTTCAAGACAGGTAAGTCAACTTAAAACCTGTAACTGGATATTTTGTAAAGACTCACTGCGTGTTAGACTGGAGTACTTTAGAGTCAATGCCAACAGAACGTCATTTTTTTTTCCTGCAGGAAAATACCATTTTAATGTGAAAGAAGACAGCGAAATCGGATTTAAAATTGGCATATTAGAGGTGGAGGACAAAGACGAGCCACAAAACAAAGATCCAACTTTTACTATAGAACATCAATATAATGAAATGTTTGGCATCAAACCAAGTAATGAGAAAGATGGAATTCTTAGCCTCAAAGTGGTAAGTATTTCAAGCTTTAAAGCTGCAGACCGTAACTTTTTTGGGTTAAAAATTATCCAAAATAAATGTTTAAGCAAGTACATAACCAGCCAGTGTTCAAAACTATCTGCTTGCCTGATCTCGATTCAAAACGGTAAGCTTGTAATAATGTTTTTAATTCCAGTGTTACTGGTGGATTTCCACGGGAAATTTGAGCATGTCTTTGTGTCATTACATCACATCTGTACACATAAAGAAGGTGTCTCTGCTAGTACAGTAGGCTATATTGCGTGTGAGGATGTTGGAGGTGGAGATTAATAGCCTTTTCTCACAGCACTTGATATAATTAAACGTATTAATTTGATGGCGGATCCAGAAAGGTTCAAACGACAATCACCAGTGATAACTATAGATTCACCCGTTGTAAAATGCAAAAGACTTCATAGTGGCTACAGAAAAAAAAGAGACTGCAACCGGGCCCATGCAAAAACAAGGATACATATCTGAAGGGCATTAAATGTAGTCACGCAATGCTGATGTTGTTAACATTAACAATTTTAGAATAAATTATAATTTGCACTGTGTGACTTGATATGATTAACGATCGTTAGATTTAATCAGCGCAATATACTGCAATGTTTTTTTCCCTTAGTTGGTCAGAACAAAAGTGGATGTTACTTACTTGTTTAGATGACATTTTCCGGTGAATATTCTTATGTTGGTCATACTTCCAAAAAGTAGAATCTGTGATTCCGAATGACAGTATCCACACCGGCGCAGCGACTGACAGCCGCACATTCTCCTCAAAACATTGAATTCATCCGCGCTGAGACACCACCCACGTAAAGTTGATAATTCTGCGAATAACAGCAATTGCATATTTCGAACAGAGATGGCGACAAAGAGGAAAAACTACGGACTGCTGCTTTAATTCATCATCATCATCATCATCATCATCATCATCATCATCAATCGGCTGCGAACAAAACGGGTTTGCAGTCTGTCACAAGTTTTCTCCATTCTGTTCGATTACTAGCAGCTCTTCGCATCTCGTCAGCAGTTGGTGACATGTCATTGTTGATTAGTTTGCCGATGTATGTATGGTATAATGTGCGTGGCCTCGGCTTGTTTGCCATGTCGTTCTTCGGGCGCATATAACACATATGTATTAATTTGGTCATTTGGGTCTCTTCTAAGTGAGTGGCCGACGAAGCGTAGCTGCCTTTGTTGGATTTGAAGGATAAGCTGGTTCTAAGTTGCTTCGTATACAGCTTGGTTACTTATTCGATTTATTTTCTTGATGCCGAGCATGATTCTGTAGCAGCTACTGGTGAAGCTGTTGAGTGAGTTTTGCTTTTTCTGGTTGATAATCCAACTTTCGCAGCCGTACAGGAGGATGGAGATGCACGCTGCTTCAAAGATGTTTAGTTTGAGTTTGATTGGAAGAGTTTTTGATAGAAATACATCCTTCATTTTTCAGAATGCCCCACACACTTGTCCTTTTCGTGCTCTTTAAGAGCCAAGATACTTGAAGTTTTTCCTTGTTACTCAAAAACACAGTCTAGCATTTTATAGTATTTTACAACAATACAACGTGAAAAACATTCTGCCATTGTAATCTGCATTTTACAGATCCAAAATAATAATACCTGAAATAAATAATAATTAATACCCAAATTAAAATTTTAAAAAATAATAATTAATTTATGAGTTCTACTGTATGACTGGTGCATTGTAATTCTGAACATGCCTGCAGATTAATATATGATGTACTTCAGTTTCCAGCATGTCCTATTATATGTAAAGCAACAAAGACGGAGCCATATGTCTGAACGGAGTTTTCGCAAAAGTAATTATCAGGAGGAAATGTAATCCTTAAATCCTCTACTCCCCCCCAAAAAAGAAAATGCATACTAAAGGGGCTCCACATTTTTAAATAGACTCCAGTGCTCTTTCTTGCTAAAGAAGCTAAAGCTTTTTTCATTGCCATGTGTTCTATAGTAAATTTAACCAATGATTGATGTTCAATAAATGCAATTGTTGTGGTTTCCAGTTTTGAAGAAAAGCTTTCTTGGCAAAGCTTTAAGCAATGCAAACTGGTTTTAAGTAATGTGATATAGAGTCAATCTCTGAAAGAACAGAGGGAAGGGCCGGGGATATAAATATTTAAGACTGAGCAATGCTGTTAATGATTTGAATCAAAGTTGAAATTTAATCTCTTGTGCCTTTAAGTTATTTTGCTCATTTTTATTTCCAATCCCTTACAGCCTCTCGACTATGAAAAACGAAAGACGTACACTTTTAGTGTAAAGGTGGATGAGCACACAGTGTCTAAAAAACCAGATAACCAAGGAGCAAACCTGCTGAAGAGAGCCGAAGTTTCCATCAATGTAATTGATGTTGACGAACCACCTGTTTTCAGCCAAACTGAATACGTGTTCAGGATCTACGAGGGCCCCTTCAAGAACCCAGTCATTGGAGCTGTTTCAGCAAGGGATCCAGATAGTACCAATTACAACATACGGTATAAACTGAACTGTATTTGTATTCATGTGTCAAAAAAGATGAGAGGCTTTCTGTGTTCTGCTGTACTGTCATAAAGGTTATAGAGTAAATAGATGGAAATAAAACTGAAGTTTAATCTAACGATCCCTTTAGGTACTCTATTGAAGACCCAAACTGTCCTGTATATGTGGATCAAGTACAAGGACATTTGTCTTTGAAGTGGCAACTGGACAGAGAGCAAGAATCCTCATACACATTCCAGGTTACAGCACACGAGGATAAACCAAATGGTAGGGTATTAACAAGCTTTCACAACTTACCCATGTGCACTACCAATCAAAAGTCTGCACACATCTTCATTTAAACAAATATCAACCGTGTATCACATGAAATACGTTCTGAGGAAACTATTTTGCAAATCGCAATTACGTTACATGCCAACTTATAAGCAGTGCTATTACGTTGGTCCTTAACCTAATCTATTGCAGTGCTATTACGTTTGTCCTGAACATAATACATCCAAAGCAGGTTTCTTTTCACACAAAGCAGCACAAAAACGTAATTTATTTACGTATGAACAAATCTACCGACGTAGAAATTTGTACGTATTACTATTAATGCATAATCGTGGCATTAATGTTTTGACTCTATTGCATTCAACTGTCTTATCAATTAAGTTTTCCGTCGCATTTATTAATATAATAGGCCTACGTTACTCATAAATATTAACATTTCGATCTGTTCGTGCCTTCTGCAGCAAACTCGTTTCGGAGGAGCCTGCGTGGTTAAAAAGGAATACACTTTTAACCTTAAAAATACCTTGTTTAATCGTTTAACAATTTTGTAGTATTTAGTGTATTTACACAAAAATCATTTTCTCCAATAAAACACAACATACTGATACATTCACAAAAGACAAACATTTTATTAGCTTGATGTAATCCAAATCCTAGAATCCATACGTTGTTTGCAAGAAACAGATCCAAATTCAGCCTTTTATCCAGTGATCTTTTGTGTTTTAGAACGTTTCAAAGTTTAAAAGAATGCTATTATATATTTTTTAATGATTTCATAAGTAGTTTAAAAGTTAAAATTATACTTTATGCATTTGTTTTGTGTCAAATGATTAACAATATAAATTGAACAAAGCTTAAAACAAACAAAATAATACAACGAAAACAAAGCTTGAGCATTTAAACATTTGATTTAATTGAAAAGCATTTTTTAAATAAAATGTTTTTTTCCCCTCTGAAATAGCAAAACCTACTTGCTCCGAATAAATAACAGTAATTAAATAAAAATACAAAATCTAAATAAATAAAATAAATAAATTATATAAAACAAAATCAAACCAAAGAAAACAAATCTTATTAAAGTTATGCAGACACACATTTAACAATAATTCTCAAGTGACAAATAAACTAAATAAATCAAAGCTCCATACACATGGAGTTAATCCTGACGATTCCTGAGGCGCCTTTCGTCATGACACTCGCTTTTATAAGATTTATTTTCTTTGGTTTGATTTTGTTTTTTATAATTTATTTTATTTAGTTCGATTTTGTATTTTTATTTAATTACTATTATTTACAGGTACATCTAGTGTGTGATGATGCTTTTGCCATTTCAGAGGAAAAAACTAATTTTATTTAATTAATGATTTTTGTTTCAGTCCACCATATAATTATGTTGTGTTTGTTCTATGAAAAAAATGTGTTAGTTGTGAAATGGTTGAGTATTAACAAACGTTAATAGTTTTTTAAAAGTTAAAATTATATTTTATCCATTTGTTGTGTCAAATGATTAACAATATAAATTGAACAAAGCTTTAAACAAAAAAAATTAAATAAAATGAAAACAAAGCTTGAACATTTGATTGAATTGAAAAGCATTTAATATTATATTGTATTTTGTTAATAGGACAAATAATTATTTGAGAAATATATATATATATATATATTTCACGTTTTAGAAAAGCAGTATTTTTTTAGGAAATAAGTTGCACTTTGTTTATTTATTATTAAATTATTAATTCATGAAAAGCACATTTTCTATTTGTAATAATAATTTAAGAATTTTAGTGTAAGCCTTTCCGTTAACATAATATTAACATAATTCATAAAAGTATGTTCAAACATTTAGTATTTGTGTTTCCAAAATATAAACTTTCTCGGGCTATTGTGTTTCAGTGCTAATAATATACTGGAGGGATCACAAGGTCACTGAATTAGCTCTTGCTAAAGTATCTAATCAAGGATTTTTTTCAAGAAATCCAACAAAATGTGACTTCTGGATACTGTTTTGTTTTACTATGCTAATTATTGTCATTGTTGTTGTTTGCAACTTTGGTTAGTACTTTGGTTTAATTAAAAATTAACGTAGTAGCAAACATTGGTAGTTAAATTGTTTTTATATCAGAAGAATTCACAAACAAAAAAACTAGACAAGCACCAGTAATTTACTAAACTTTTGATGGAGTTCATAGACAAATAGAAGTAGTTAGTAATAGGTTTGACAAGATTAAATAAAATAGGCATCTCATCATCATCATAATTGTTATCATCATCACAGACAACTTCTTAAAAAAAAAACTATTGTTTTGTTTTTCTTCTCTGATTTCTCAGGGCTAAAGTCCTATGCAATGGTTAATCTAAAGGTTCTTGACATTAACGACAATGAACCAGAACTAACTAATGGGAGCTACGTGTATGTTTGTGAGAGTGATGAACCTGGAACAGTAAGGAATTACCTAAATACATTTCACATTATTCAATTTAGATATATTTAGACATCTATTTCCATAATCCTTAATTTATTACCCTTTTGCAGATCATTGGGACTATTGGTGCCTACGACAAGGATGAAAATTCAGGCAGGTTCCGCTTCACCCTGGCAAAAAAGAGCTCAAACTTTTCCCTTCATGATAACCATGGTAAGAAAAATTATGTTGACTAAAATGGATCCATAGAGTAGTGCTAATCATCTTCAATCAATGTCTCTACCATTATAGAATTGTGTGTGTAACATTGAGTTTAAAAAGGGAGTTTCTAGTGCAGGTATACATTTTCTTCATGATGGACATCGAGATTGTTTTATCCTTTTGTTTACTACTCCAAAGCAAACTAACTGCTGATCATTCTTAGTGTAATCTAGCATAAAAATAATAGAAATAAACCCACCAACGTACTCTAAAATGCATTAGGTAGAAGCTTTCTAAAAGCAGCAGCCCTGCACAATAAATATATGATCTGATACTCCATGTTCTATGTGCCAGACCGAGGAACATTTTCAGAGCACTGGTTTCTTTCCTCGCAGCTGTAAATGATAGATTACTCATTTTAAACTGGCAGAAAGTAGGTTGTTAAGGTGCCTTGACTGGAACTAATAAATATTTCTTTGAGGTTGTTGTTTTTTAAATAAAAATTATATATCAGCATATTTAAATGATTTTTAAAAGGTCACCGACTGAAGTGACAGTGACTGAACACAGAAAAGTCTGCTTTGTCATCACATGAATAAATTACATTTTAAATATATATTAAAATAGAAAACAGTTAATTAAAAAAATCTGGTTACACTTTATTTCAATGGTCCACTTTAGACACTCTACTAACTGTAAGTAACTTTGCAACTACAGGTCAACTAACTCTGAGTATTATTAGTAGACTAGTAACCTGCTAGTAGACTGTTAAGTTAGGGTTAGTAGATTAAGTAGTTGCAAAGTTACTTATATCCAGTAGAATATCTGTTGGAGGACATAAAATATATAATATACATAATAAAGTGTTAGCAGATATTAAGCAGACAGTCTACTAATACTCTAATGACTGGTAGTTGGCAAAGTACACTGTAAAAAAAGTTAACTCATTATTTTGAGTTATCTTTTTGCATGGGTTTTTTTTTAGTTTAACTAACTTATTTCGATAAGTTGAGGATAAGAAAACTTAAAATTTCTTGTTGTCTGGACAATCTAGTTAAAAAAATAAGTTGAAATAACTAAATTGCTAAAATATTTTTTACAGTGTAGTAGAATGTTCAAAGTGTTACCAAAAATCGACGCTATCTCACGACCAATTTTATGAATTCGTACGAGTGAGTAAAAGGTGGCTAATTTGTATGATTTGTGTAAACCCCAGTGATGGGTAGGTTTAGGGGCGGGTCAGGGCTAGGTCAGTCATACAAATTCACACAAATTAGGCAACTCGTAAAATATCAGCCCATTCTCACCCCAAGGCGTCATCTAACTGACGCCTTGGGAATCAGTTTGACCATGCTTCAATATTCGACGCTAAAGGGACCCTTTAGCGTCAGTTAGTTGACGCGATCCCAGGGCGTCATCTAACTGACGCGTTACCCTTAGCGTCAGTTAGATGACGCCCTCCTACCCAGACCTAAACCTACCCGCGTCATCTAACTGACGCTAAAGGTAACGCGTCAGTTAGATGACGCCCTGGGATCGCGTCAACTAACTGACGCTAAAGGGTGCCTTTAGCGTCGAATATTGAAGCATGGTCAAAATTGTCAGTTAGATGACGCCTTGGGGTGAGAACGCGTTGAAAATATGTACGATTTAGCAAAAATCGTACAAATGAGGTCGCATGAATTCGTATGAATTAGCCACCTCTTAAATATTTTACGAATTGCCACGTGATCGGGTTAAAAAAAAATCTTACCGATGCCAAATTTTTTAACAGTATTGTACATGTTTTAAATTATTTATTAATGTAATCTATAAAATAATTTCTTTTATAACTAGCCTGGCCATGTATTCAGTTTCAACAGAATGTTTCTTTTTACAAATGCAACTGGCTTTCCTCAAAATGTGCTGGAGGAGCATTTCATTTCATGCCACACGAATGCCAAAGTGAAGATTTGCTCTTCCTACCATTGTGTGAAATGGGATATTCTTAGGCCTGGTTGCATTGAATTGTCACAAGAATCTCAGCAACATTTCCCTCAAAGCATCAACAGAAAACAAAAGCAGAGTTCAATGACAACAATAGCACTGCTGATGAAAATTGTTAGCTTTGCATCTGTGGTAAACATAGTCAGTCATTTCCCTTGAATAAGAGCATAATGAATGACTGCATCTCTTCAATTATTAATATTCATTGTAGACAACACTTCAAGCATTGTGCTGAAGCAAGGAGGTTTCAGTACAGAGCACTCAGTGGAACATGTGCTCGAAATCGAAATCGCTGATGGAGGTACACCAGAAAAGAAGAGCATTAACCTACTCCAGATTAAAGTGTGCAAATGTCAGCCGGGACGACGGATGGAGTACTGCATGGCCTACGCCCAGACCGGAATGAGCGTCAGCGCCCTCTTAGCCATTCTTCTCTGCATCGTCACCATCCTGGGTACGTTTACACACATCTCTTATCTCGTTTTTTTTTTTTTCGTTTTTTTTTTAAAGCAAAAAAGGGAAACACAAAACCATAATTTAATTAGGCCCAGCAAAACAGGTTATGAAGGATTCATGACATGACATGAGAGTTATCATTTTAATAATACATGCAAACATTTTAAATCCTGTCTTTGAGGGAAGGCTTTTCTCCTTAATTTCCCAAGTGGAGACTGTGTTTATTTAATTCACAATCTTTGGATCCTTTAAGTGGTGTGATTGTATAAATAACCCAGGACCGAACAGTCTAAATAAGAGCATGTAAGAGAGGCACTTAGCTCCATATTCTCTGTCCTTGTCATTGTTGGTTTGTTCACTGTATGTGATGAGATGTTGTGTACTCTCAAAAATAAGGATACAAAAGATGTCACTGGAGCGGTACCTTTTTTTTACTTATATATACGTATAAAAGTTTTACTTTTATACGTTCTTATTAACTCTAAAAGGTGCATGTACAGACACATATTATTCCTCGGTTGTAAGTCGCTTTGGATAAAAGCATCAGCTAAATGCATAAGTGTACATATCAGTACCTAAATGGTGTGTGATAGAGTGTGAGATGAAGACATTTTGGTTGCGTCTGTACACCTTTTCTGAAGTATATGCTTGCATTTCCGTATGTGAGAAACAATAGAGGAGTGATGACAATTAAATGACAATCCACTGATCTGCTAGCCTGACTTCGTCATACTCATATTCTAGTCAGAATGTGAGTCTGATACTGCTCCATAGGGCTTTGATTATGAGGCGTGTCTTAACCGAACCAGGAAAGAATAACTCTGCACTCAATTGGATAGACCTACAACCAATCAGAGCAATCAGAGAATTTAAAGGGATAGTTCACCCAAAAATGAAAATTCTGTCAGTAATTACTCACCCTCATGTTGTTCCAACCCCGTAAGACCTCCGTTCATCTTCGGAACACAAATGAATATATGTTTGATTAAATCTGAGAGCTGGATCACTCCTCCATAGGCTTCTAAGTGATTGAAACCTGACAGCCCCGAAAAGTCATTAAAGGCATCGTTAAAATAGTCCAAATGACTACAGTGGCTAGATCTTAAGTTTATCAAGCGACGAGAATACTTTTTGAGCGCAAAAAACAAACAAAAATATCGACTTTATTCAAGTATTCATGACACATGACCAGTGTTGGCCAATAGTGAGCCTATGTTTGACGTATAACATACACTCTACTACTTATCTGCTCTCACAAAATTAGATTTTCACGGAAAGTGTTGAGGTTCATGTACTCCCATGATAATGAGAGACTTTCAATACTACGGCTATTTTAACAATACTATGGCTATTTTAACATTTTACAGGTTCCACTTTATGTTCTTTTACTTGTGCTGTCAATACAAATTTCATAATGAGTTTGGATTACAGAAATAAACAGGAAGATATTACAAAGGATTATTTGTGAAAGAAAGAAAGAAAGAAAGAAAGAAAGAAAGAAAGAAAGAAAGAAAGAAAGAAAGAAAGAAAGAAAGAAAGAAAGAAAGAAAGATTATATTGATATTGTGTTTATTTCTCTTATATTAGTCATCGTCATCCTCATTGTGTTGCGGAGGCGCTATCAGAAAGACGTTTTGGTCACCAAGTCGTCTGGCGAGATCCACGAGCAGCTGGTGAGATATGACGAAGAGGGTGGTGGAGAGATGGACACAAATGGTTATGACGTCTCCATCCTGACCTCCGCCTGTCATGACAGCAGCTTTCGGCCTGGTGCGGGGCCTTCGCTTTATGCCATAGTGAAGAAACCTCCTGCTTGTAAGGGTGACATGGCCATGATGATCGAGGTGAAGAAGGATGAGGCGGACCATGACCGTGATGGCATTCCCTACGATACTTTACACATCTATGGTTATGAGGGATCTGAATCCCTGGCCGGTTCCCTCAGCTCTTTGGACTCGTCCTCCAGTGGATCCAATTTGGACTACGACTTCTTAAATGAGTGGGGACCTCGTTTCAGGACCCTGGCTCAGCTCTATGGAGTAGATGGCTCTGATACCGATAGCTCCTACTAATCTTATACTGAAGCCCATTGTCATCGGGTTGTCGTCCTAGGAAGACACATGGAGACTGCTGTCTTCTCTTCATGGGAATTTTTTTAAGGGTCCCTTTAAGAAAGTGATTAAGAAGTGCCAATACTTGTTTGCTTCAAGCATTGTTATGAAATTATGATGAGCACTACTGTATTTGTAATTTTCATCGAATAAGTGTATGTTGGTAGAATAACTTTCCCTGGTCTTTTAGACTGGTTTTTGTCTAGGTGGAATTTTATAAAACAGCATTGGACACTGTCGGACAAACTCAGTTTTAGGCTGTATTATCTTTTTAGCAGATAAAAAGCAGATTTAGCAGATTGTCTTAACACAATATATGTGTTCTTTTTTGCTCAAAAAATTTTGTGGAGGATTTTTTTTTCGTATTGCCTATATTTTATTACTCAACCCAATCTCATGAAAAAGCATAACCATTTTACTTTTTGGCAAATTGATAAAGAATTTGTATGAATTAGTATAAGATTTGTGTGAAAACATTACCCACGCCTAAACCTAACTGTCAGGGAGTGGTAAATAGACCGCATGAAAACATACAGTTACAAATGATCATGCAAATTAATAAGAATTTGCATCCAATTCACCAAAACGTGAAAGTTATGAGTCGCAATGATTCTGTGAAAACCTAAAGTTTGTGTTTATCTCTTTTTTTCTATGTATACAAGTGTTTTCTAGACTCTTGTAAGAGTAATTGTGAAGCCAGCATTGTTCAGCAGACTCTTCTCATCAGGAAAACTACTGTATTGCCATGGGAGCAACAGAGGAAGTGGTGATAACAGTACTTTGAAAGAATTAAAGGCTACTCGAAGTTTATTTGACAGGAATCATCAGCACATCGATTGTTATGTATAAAGCCCAAATCTCAAAGGTCAACCATAATAAGGCAATTGCAGACGTCTCAGGAAATGTGTAGTGAGTTGTATGCCTGTTGAAATGCGAGAAGTGGTCTCAATAACTGTACTACCATGTGAATCATAAGCGTGGCTATTGAACAGCATCAAACGAGAATAATGCAAAGCTGAAATTGCTAAAAGTTATTTTGATGATTGTTAAAACCAAAACATGTTGCAGGCCAACCAGTGTCTTGACAATATTGTTCATCTTTCATTCAAGACTAAATAGACAAAAGGATCTCCTTCCATTGAAAAAATGTGTAAACTGTTTCTATACCTTAAACAATTTACCTCTGTGCACAAACCTATTTCCCCTATTGACCATGGGCACAATATGTGGAAGCCAGCTTCTTCCTTCCCTGTAGGGAATTACATGCCAAGTACTGTTCTACCGTCTTGTTTAAAATGACCAGCTCCATCACTGAAATGTCAACTTCCTGTCTGTGTGAGCACAAGGAAACGCACTTCCTGTTCCCTTATCTTTCAAGTGAAGGAACAGATTGAAATCGTTTCCCTGTTTTCTTGTCTTGGAAGGATAAAGAAAGAAAACTTAGGAGAGCAGGGAAATGCTATGAACAACATAAATCACACTGTCTTGGTCATAAAGCATTGTTCTTCAAGACAAAAGGTGCTGCTCTTGAATATGTTTTTTTTTTTCACCATACAATTTAATTTGACTGTACATTTATTTTCATCTTTTTCTTAAATTATTTTAGGGGAATATCTTATTGTTCTAAATGTATCTTTATCATTTTGATTGTAGAATTAGATGTTTAATAAATATACTGTATTACTGCTGGGCAAATACTATTACTTAAATTAAAATCATAGACTGCTCATTCTCATAAAGGAAATAATGTATAATATTTCTCAAGTAAAATAATGTACAGAAAAACTGGAACTGTTTAACTGAAATAAGTGGGGGCCTTCAGTAGACTGTATGTGATTGTTGCTTATTGTTATTATATTTCATCTTAGTATGTATGCTTTGAATTAGCGCTTCTTGACATAATGGCCTGTGTAGTGTGATGTATGAACATTTTTCTAAACAAACAGATGTTTCTGAGATTTGATGAGGAGGAGGTCCAGTAGATGTCAGTGTTGGGCAGTCAGACTAAACATTTCAGTATGTGGTTCTTTTGTATGTGTCAGAGGGTAAATAATATGTGCCTTTTTTCTATTGTTTCTATTATTAAAATTTCAACCAAAAAAAAAAAAAAGTTTTCTCTTTTAAAACTGCCAATTTTGTATTTGAATAAACTTCATATTCCATAAAATACTTTCACTATCCTTCATTTAAAGTAAATTGAAGAATACAGTTTAATGAGAAAAACGTCATGTTTTGATCTTCATGTTTTAATGACAAAATATGAAATAAGGGCTCTTTTACCTCTGAACAATAAAGTGTAAAGATAGGAGAGTGTGTGTGTGTGTGTCTCATTAAACCAATGTTGTCTGGGTAGCAGAATGTGCCTTGAGGTGAAAATTCATAATATCTGTTGTTTATCGAGCAGACAAACAGATCACACAGATAGCGGCACGTTAGCGGAAATTCCACAGTGATGTCATGCCTAACACATCTGTGAGACACCCAGCTGGGACTTCCTGAGGCTTCAGACTCAGCAATTAGTATTCACAGATCAAAGGGCTTTCTTACAATGAACCCAGAGATGATGCTATATAATGAGGAAATATGTACAAGATTTATCATCACCATTTTCTTGTACTGTCTTCTAAACGAGGATTATATTCAGTAACCTTAGTTACACATCTGTGCAAGACTTTGGGGTCAGTAAGACTGAAATAAGTATTTTTGAATGTCAATGCAGCATTTATTTAATCAAAAATCATCTTTGTATGTGCAAATGGTTTCCCTGAGAAGCGGAACGAGGTGCTGTATCTTGTTGTTGACGCTATGGGGAATGGCATCAGCGTAGCCAGTGTCTGAAGCATGTGTAAACACACAGCAATAATCATTGGAAGACGGCAGTCTATGACTATGGTGTAGTGTTGCTTTTGTCAACGAAAACTATGACTAAATATCGTCATCAACGAACCTTTATCACGTGACAAAACGAGACGACACGCAACGTAAATGCTGGTCATGTGACGATGACTATAATTAAATGAATAATGGAATATTGTTGACGAATAAAAACGAGACTAAATGTGTTTTACAAAATAAAAACTATACTAAAATGTCTCTTCATTTTCGTTGACCAAAATGAGACGAGACAAAATGTTATAACGTTATTTCGTCTCGTTTAGTCGCGTTATTATTATTATTTTGAAGTATTTCTGTTTCCTGTGTCTCACTTCAGGGGCTGCATCTGGGCTGCGTTCAGCACCGACGCTGTAACACAGTCTCATCCCAAGAAGTCATATATTGACGTCTTGGGACGTCTTTTGACCATACGTCAATATCCGCCTTTTTAGGGTACCCCTAAACGTCGGTAAATGACGATCCTGGGACGTCATACAACTGACGCTTTACCTTTAACGTCAATAGGTGACGGGGTAGGTTTAGGGGTAGGTTTAGGTCTGGGGTAGAGTTAGGATCCGATAACGTCAGCTAACCGACGTTTAAGGGTACCCTAAAAAGGCGGATATTGACGTATGGTCAAAAGACATCCCAAGACGTCAGTATATGACTTCTTGGGATGAGACTGCGCTGGACAAAACGTTGTAGAACGTTTTTTAAACAGAAACAGTGACGCGTTGAATGCACTGTTGTGATGACGCAAGAGTTGCAACTATGGCAGCTGAGAAGGCTTTTTGTGTTCTTTGTGAAGAATTTTCGGAGCATGATGAAGTCCGTATAAATATGTTTAATACTACAAAATATGCCCGATGTTACAGTTACTGCACTTGCCGCCCAGAACACAAGAGAACATCCCAATCGAGTGAAGGGATTTGTGGAAACTGAAATGGAAGCACATCTTACCTAATAAAGACTAAAACATCTATTTAGCCTCACATACTGACTTTATTTGTTGTTCATACTGTTTTATTAATAACCTGTATTTTCTTTCTCATTTTTAGGAAAAGCACTTTATATGCATTGTTTATTTTTATACAAAATGTCATACACTTGCAATGAAACTAAAAATATAAACAACTACATCATTATGTTGATATCCTATATTTTTACAATAAAACTTACGACAAACATGTCTTCTAATATCCTCAGTTGTTGCGTATCGAACACATTTGTCTTCCATTGTGCGCGTTCACTTTAATCCCGCGTGCTATATATACATGTTGCTGCTGATTGGACTGCAGTTCTGACACGCCCACCAAACAAGAGAAAACGCATCTCAAACCCCGTTGCACAACGATGCAAGCCGTTTCCAGGAAACATGACGTTCAACACAGAAACCGTAGCAAAACGTTGCGCACCGTTGTGATCTTGAACATGCCCCTGGTCGCACTGCGCAGACACAGGCGACGTCACTTCCTCAAAGGACAACAAACAAAGTTAAGTCTGACACAGAGAAAGGGACCGATGGCCGGCCAGCCGGGGTCATCTTTGGGAAAAACTTGCATTACATAGAAGTGGAAAAGAAAACGGAATGTGTTGTGGAAAAAGAAATGCTGCCACAAAATCAAAGGAAAAAACACCACAAACCTTAAAATAAATATGTTGTAAATTAAAATCATGGTGTCTTCCGTGTCTGGAATGGATGTATTCTTGAGTCTAAGGTAACAATAATATAATAAGATAACCTTGTTTTAAATGGGTTTGGCTAAAAGTAAATTTTGGTTTCATCTACACTACTAGGTACTTGTACTATATTGACTGAGTTAAATAGAATTGCATTACTAAAAAGAGAGACTAACATACAATTTTCATTGACTAAAACTAGACGAAAATAGTCATGAATAATTCTGACTAAAATAAGACTAAAATGCTCAGACTTTTAGTCGACTGAAACTTGACTAGACTAAAAAGAGTATGAACATGACTAAAACTAGTAAAAACTAAAATGACAGCTTGACACAAAGACTAGACAAAAACTCAAATTAAAACATGCTGTTAAAAACAACACTATTAGGGTGCAGGGTGCAAAAAAAAAAAAAAGAAAAAAAAAAGCTCAGTAAATAGAACCTCAGCGTAGACAAGCAGTGGACAACTACAAGTTTTTCTTAAATGTAGTCCAACTCATAATGCACAAGCTACAACCTTCAGTATTGCCAACATCCCTACCATTATTCAGAAAAGGGAGGCAAGCAAGAGAAGGACATGTTGCAGTTTGCCCAATAACACTCATCAACCAGGCTCTATACCCCAAGGAAGGCACAGGGAAGCTTAGGCCCTACTTAAAGACCTCAATGTAACTAGAGGAGAGCAGCTCATACCCTGACTTGTCTATAAAAGCACCCATCCAGGGGAGAGCATATATCCCTACTTCAAAATCCAACAATAGTTAGGAAGGGAGTCAAATAAAATACAGGAGGCACTTGCAAACTGCCCATCATAATTCTGTATAACCTGTATCAATCCTAAGGGGGTACCTACCAAGCAAACCATTCCCAGGGGAGTGTACAATTATACTTTAGAACCTAACATAGGGAAGAATATAGCTCTGGAAAAATATACTTTCAGGATATCAGAACGAAGTAAGAGAGATGCTAAAGGCAATCTATACTTCCACCCACAGCAACTGACCAGTGTCACCTTGGGGGGGGCAGGATGTTCTCAGACATATGCACAACATGCAATCTAATCCGAAAGTATCTTTGCTGAAAATCCACCGGCATACATACAAGTAATCAAACACTGCTCAGTGTGCAATATGAAACAAGTGACAGAAAGAGCGATTCCAGATTCCTGTTTTTCTTTTAACCAAAACCTGCTCAATTCCTGTGCCAATTCGACAATGGTTACATTCTATCAATCCGCCCCTGGATCTAAGTTCCAGAGGAGAGCATGGTGAACAACAGCATCGTTCTAGACAAAAAAAGATAGTGGATTGCAATTTGTTTTAACCATGACTCATGCTCTTAACATTAGTCCATTACCTTGCAAAGCAGAATGTAAGGATTAAGCATGGTTCTCCTAGAGAAGTGAGCAAACATAATCTGTGCCCACACTACTCTACACAAGCTTATAAAGCTGGAGAGGGTGATAGACCTGATTTTGCAACTCCACCTCTGTAACTCCTCCATAGCAGAACTCACGCAGGTCCATGAAGGCAGCGTAAGCTAGGGGGAGCTCAGCTCTGTACACTTCTCTACGAACACCTCACTAAGATCAAAGCATCAAGGAGAAAGATTCTGTGTTCAAAAATAGCAACCATAGAAAGGCTGATGCACTGGTCATGGGCTTTGTGGCACAGATGGCTAGATCTGTGGCTTGCCTCAGGAGATAGTTACACTCAATAGGCGGGCCTGGAGTCCCACCTGCAACCCCACGATCGAAGCTGCATGCTTCAGTAGATATTGGACCTGAACAGCAAGGTACAAACACCTGACTTTCATCCCTCAAGAAAAAAGTCAATCGAAAGGGAGCTCCCTCACCACACCTCATCACAGTGAGTGCATTCAGCTCCCTCGAGAGCCGGTGGCAAGGTGGGAGCCTTCAAAGAGGATGCAGCAACACGGGTGAGATAGCTTTCAAACAGTTCTTCAACTGGGACATCCCCACATACCGCTGCTCACACAGCCTCTCCATACGCAAATAGTTTGACTACATGGATAAGACTGTCCAAGCTGAAATCAAATTCCTCCATTATCTTGACACCTCAATGTGGAGATCTTGGAGGAATAAAAGGCTTTTAAACTTATTTGCAGGACAGCGGATGTGGCGGATTGTTAATAACACTTTCCTCAACTCTCTCTAATTCCTCAGAATTAGACACGTTACAATCAGTCAGCTCGGAAGCAGCCACAGAGTGGCTTCCAGAGCTGACATGAAAGCAACAGAGCTACAGCAGGAGCAGCCCAAATGGGGAAAACTCCCATCAGACTGCTCCCTATGCTCTCCCTATAATCCCTGCAATCGATCCCACGACTCTCATCCCTCAGTGTTAAGCATGGGTGGAGCTTACCACAGAGAAGGCATCACAATCCCTTGAGAGCCAAACGTGAGAATGCTATATTCTTATCACTCTAGGGAGAATCAAGCAACAACAGATTGTCATACTGCAAAGAAATGGCCATTAGTGCATCCAACTCCCTCGAGAGCTGAATATGCTCAGTGAAAACGTACATTCTTATCCCCCAGGACAGAATCAAGCGAGAACAGAGCTTCTTACCATGATTGCAACGTAACGAGCGCATCCAGCTTGCTCAACAGTCGGACGCATTACAAAAGACTCTTATCTTACATGAGCATACAAACAAGCAGTTCCAAAATGTTACAACATTTTACAAAATTTGGATGATGTGTAACAGACGCCATTTTATCCTCGTGTGACGTCATTGACTGCCGTCTGCCAATGGTTATTGCAATTTCAGAAGTTCACACTTAAATATAAGCAGATACAGTAAAATATGCCTATTTGGCATGCTGTCCGAAGAGAGGGCTCTTAGCTAAGAATTTGGTCCAAATCCAGAGCACTCCCCAAGCCTCCCCTTTTTTAACAAAAAAGTACTTACCCCAAACTTTAACTTGGAGAAGTAGTACATCCAAAGTAGTAAGTTCAAAGTAGTAAATCCCCATTTCCACTCTAGATTTCTAAAAAATAATTTCCCAGGTTTAAAAGTAACATCAGAACAATAAATAGACATCCAATTTTTCATGAATACATAATATTAACATGAAAAAGAATAATGCTTTTGAAATAAAAAAATGTCCATGCCTCATTTTGTGCAGACAAGTGTATACCTACAATCTCACATGAGAATATTCACACACTCCCCATCCGAGCCATGTACAGTTTCAAACAGATATGAACAGAGATGTGAAGGAAATATACAGAATATTCATGCAAATAACATCATTGTCACATTTCAACATTTATGGATCATTTAGTTCTTTATTGAAACAATAAATAGGATTCTAAATAAGAAATAAAGCTTTCACTCTAAGTGTAGTTTGACAACATGAACACAAGAGGACAGCACAATATCAACATTTTGAACACATCGAAACGTTGTGAAACATAGACAATCCATTGTATTTATGCAGTACGAAAAAAAAATATTTTATACAACAACAAACCTTAGGAGCATCAGAACTATTTTGTGATTTTTATTTATTTGTTTTTGTTTGGTTGGTTGATTTGTGATTTGTTGGCATACATTTGGAAACAAAATTATTAACATTTGTTGAGCAAGGATTATATTGATTATATAAAGGTTATATTGAGCATACAGTATCGTGACAGAAAAGACATCCATAATGTTACAAAATAATCTATTTACATTTACATTTACATTTATTCATTTAGCAGACGCTTTTATCCAAAGCGACTTACAAATGAGAACCATAGAAGCAGTTAAACTAACAGCAGGACAACAAAATGTAAGTGCTATAACCTTTCCAGTTTAATCCAACGTAGAATCCGTAAATTTTTTTTTTTTTTTTTTTTTTTTTTATATAACAGAAAGGAAGAGAAGAGAAAGTGTTAGTATTACTGGAACAAGTGCTGCCGAAAGAGATGCGTCTTCAACCGTTTCTTGAAAATGGCTACGGACTCAGCAGATCTGGTTGAATTAGGTAGGTCATTCCACCAGCAGGGAACAGTCATGGTAAAGGTCTGAGAAAGAGATCTTGTGCCTCTTTGACGTGGCACCACAAGACGACGTTCACTTGTAGAGCGTAAATTTCTGGATGGGACATAAGTCTGAAGTAATGAGTTTAGGTAAAAGGGAGCAGAGCCAGTGGTTGTTCTGTAAGCAAGCGTCAGTGACTTGAATTTGATGCGAGCTGCAACTGGCAGCCAGTGCAATTTTGTGAGGAGAGGAGTGACGTGTGCTCTCTTCGGCTCGTTAAAGACCACTCTAGCTGCAGCATTTTGGATTAGCTGCAGAGGTTTGATCGTGCAAGCTGGAAGACCAGCCAGGAGAGCATTGCAATAGTCCAGTCTGGATAGAACAAGCACTTGAACAAGGAGTTGTGTAGCATGCTCTGATAGGAAGGGCCTGATCTTCCTAATGTTGTACAAAGCAAATCTGCAGGACCGGGCAGTTTTAGTAATGTGGTCTGTGAAGTTCAATTGATCATCAATAACAAATCCAAGGTTCCTGGCTGACCGTGATGGAGTTATGGATGACGGGCCTAGTTGAATAGTGAAGTTGTGACAAAGTGTTGGTTTGGCCGGGATAACAAGTAGCTCAGTCTTCGCAAGGTTAAGTTGAAGATGGTGGTCTTTCATCCAGTCAGAGATGTCTGTCAGGCAAGCTGAGATGCGAGCAGCTACCGTCGGATCATCAGGCTGGAATGAGAGGTAGAGTTGTGTATCATCCGCGTAGCAGTGATAGGAAAAGCCATGTTTCTGAATCACAGTTCCTAGTGATGTCATGTAGATGGAGAAGAGAAGTGGTCCAAGCACTGAGCCCTGAGGCACCCCAGTAGGTAGATGTTGTGACTTCGACACCTCACTCCTCCACGATACCCTGAAGGACCTACCTGAGAGGTAAGACTTGAACCATTGGAGTGCAGTTCCCGAGATTCCCTTCATCTTTAGGATTGACAGGAGGATCTGGTGGTTAACTGTGTCAAAGGCAGCAGACAGATCTAGCAGGATGAGAACTGAGGATTTGGAAGCTGCTCTTGCCAGTTTCAGGGCTTCGATTACTGAGAGCAGCGCAGTCTCAGTTGAGTGTCCACTTTTGAAACCAGACTGATTGTTGTCCAGGAGGTTGTTCTGTGTGAGAAAGGAAGAGATCTGGTTGAAAACAACTCGTTCAAGTGTCTTCGCGACGAATGGAAGAAGGGATACCGGTCTGTAATTATCCAGATGTGCTGGATTAAGAGTAGGTTTCTTAAGCAGTGGGGTTACCCGAGCCTGCTTAAATGCTGTGGGAAAGGTACCAGTGTGAAGAGAGGTGTTTATGATGTGAGTGAGTGCGGGTATGACTGAGGAGGAAATGGCTTGAAGTAGGTTAGTAGGAATAGGATCAAGCGGACAGGTAGTAGGGCGATTGGAAAGGAGTAGTTTGGATACTTCTGCCTCTGAAAGCAGAGAGAATGAGGGTAGAATGTGTGTGTTAGTTGGTAAAATGTGTGTGTCAGTTTGTGGATTGTTAAATTGGCCGCTGATGGTAGATGTTTTATGAATGAAGAATGTGGCAAAGTCGTCAGCTGTTAGGGTTGATGAAGGAGGAGGAGGAGGAGGGTTGAGAAGAGAGGAGAAGGTTTTAAAAAGCATGCGAGAGTCAGAAGAATTGTTAATTTTGTTGTGTATTTAGAATAAATGCTGTTCTTTTGAACTTTCATCAAAGAATTATATCAGTTTTCACAAAAATATTAAGCAGCACAATTGTTTTTTTGTTTTGTTTTTACTGGTAATAATAAGAAATGTTTCTTGAGCATCAAAACATCATAATATAACGATTTCTGAAAGATCATGTTACACTGCAGTAATGGCTGTTTCACAATATAATTTTCTAACATTAGTGAAGCCATGCAGTAGGAAAAGTAGCACAATGAATGTGATCAATGCTAACTGAATAAGTGTTTTTCTTTTTTACAATAAACCTGTAACATTGAGTCTAGGGATAAAGAAGATAAATAAGATCAAAGTAAAAGTGTTGTTTGTTAATGAAGTAACTCAGGTAATCCAAACACAAACGTAACAGTGTGTCACGCTCAAACAATACAGGACAATAAACTGAAGAAACTGAGGGACTTAAATGGGCATGGTGTTCTAATTAGTACCATAATGAATAACCATGACAACTAATGAAAAGGATCAAGGGAACAAGAAACTAAGAGAAACTAGTCCAAAAAAAACAAAACGAAAGTACACTAATCTAAGTAACACAGCAATCTTGAGATAACGTCCCCCACCTGAACAACTAAGGGAGGGAGGGTAGGGGCTCTGGAAACGGAAGAGGGACCAAGACAGAACAGGAACCAAGTAGGGACGTCAGCCAGTAATGGACAGAAACCATTAAGGCGCTGACGGTGGAAGGAAGCATGGAGGAGTATGCGTAGATGAGAGCCCAGAGTATACAGGTGACAGCCCGTAGAACTGATGGAGGGATAAGCCATGGTGGAGTTTTGGGCCTAGCCCACAGAGATGTCACTGGGAGATGTGGAGGCCCAGGCGTAATCCGATGGGCTGAGAGACGAGGCGACACTAATGGACCAGGAGACCAGGAAGGAACGTGGTGACAAGTGGACAGAGGGTGCTGCAGGACTGAGGTCTCGTTTATACTAGTGTGTTTTCGTTTCGCTATGGTTACACCTGTCGTCTACACTACTCTGGCATTTTTGACCCTCGAAAACAGAGACTTTCAAAAACGCTGCAGACCCAGTTTTAGTTTAAAAATTCCAATTCTGCTTTGCTGAATTTGAGGTCCTTTTTAGCAGCCATTGTGCAATTAAACTAAATGAGCAAGAGGCAACTGTTTACACTTGTATGTGCATGACCAGTTTACATGAACGGTCATGTGACATGCGTTTTCAGTTGTGTAGTGTGGAAGGAGATCGTTTCTGAAATGCAGTGGAAACACCAGTATAAATGAGGATCGTTTTCATTTTAAAATGCCGTTTTAAAACAAAAACGTACTAGCGTAAACAATGACTGAGGCGACAGCCGTGTGAGTGAGGACAGAGGCGGAAATGGAGGGAAGGAGGAGCCCGATAGACGCGTAGGGGTGGAGGATTGGGTCCAGAAGTCCATGGCGACAGTAGAGCAATGACTGACAAACGTGTAAACACTTGGATTGAAAACCGAATCTGAAAGGACTGCGCATGTGCAATGACATCCTAACGCACCTGGTGACAAGAGCACATTGAAAACGTATGTAAAAAACACTTATCATGACAACACCCAGTTACACTAATTTGAGGTCAGTAAAATCTTTCAGTGTGACTGTTTCATCTACCATTGTCTCTACCATTTGGATTGGGAAAATAAATACATTCAGTTTAATGGCTTCAAGACTGAAAGAATTGAGGAGTGAAAGTGAGGATTAAGAAAGGTCAGCAAATCCAAGGAAATACCTTTACTTGTTTTAATTTTCTCGTATTGTATGTCTTCTCTCTCTTGCACTTTTACTCTGAGTGTATTTTAATGAAAATACCTCTTCTTACAATAATGAAAATTTGGCTACACTAAAGATGATTTTCCTGATAAAAGAATGTTATATAACCTCATACAGAAACACTAGTCCTCCTGTCACCCTCCCCCCTCTCAGCAAGCCACAATGTACCTTCCACTCTGATGCCCTCACAGAGAGTTTAATCAGATGTCTTCCTTGGCTTATGTCATATCCTTGTTACACACTCAAAAGGGCATGCATCGCCCTTTCATTTCACTCTTTCTCACAAACACATCAGGGACACCTGCATATGTCTCTCTCTGTCTCTTGTGTAAATGTGGATCATGATCTTTGGTCTTTTTACCATCAGTAACAGCAACAATGAGAATCTGAGGCCCTGTTTACACCTGGTATTAAGATGCGTTTTGGTCAATCGGATCATAAGTGGATGATGCTAAATACAGGTGTAAACAGGGTTAAAAGGTTTTAAGCTTCTCCACTTTAGACCACTCCCAGAGGTAGTCGAAAACGCATTCAAATCAAGTCAAGTCACCTTTATTTATATAGCGCTGTTTACAATACAGACTGTTTCAAAGCAACTTTACATTGATAACAGGAAAATAATGTTGTAATAATATTGTTAAATATAAAATGAATTGTCCCCAACTAAGCAAGCCAAAAGTCAATGGCGACAAAGGCGAAGAAAGGCGAAAAAGGCGACAGTGGCAAGGAACCAAAACTCCATCCGGTGACAGAATGGAGAAAAAAACCTTGGGAGAAACCAGGCTCAGTCGGGGGGCTAATTCTCCTCTGGTTAACAAACGAATAGTGTATGATTATGATTCAGGCAGCATTACAGGTCAGAGGTCAGATTGGATCGGAACATTATATTATGCAGTTCATCTGTTTGAAGACCGGAGTCATCACACGCGTATGGAGATGAGTTTGTTGAGGACCAGTTTCGATGGCTGTCGTGTCGATGAGGCCTTCACAGGTGAGAGTCTAGTTGACACTCTGTTGACACTTCAGGAATGTGTTGTGGTCGTGTCCAGGCGCAAGTCCACCATCTGATCTGGATACAGCCCAGGTTCGGCTGATTACAGTTAACCTCGGAACCTCGGAACAGAAAGACTAAAATAAGTGTATATGCCATTCTCTTTATGATGAAGCGAGTACATCAGGTCTCATATGAAGTGTTCCCTTATAGGAAATGTATGCAGTGTTCCCGGTTCCGGCTGACCTAATTTATGCAGCCTAATAATCATTTAGGAATGTATAGTGTTCTATGTGTATGCCAGGTTTAAGAGATGTGTTTTTTGAGTGTGTCTGCTTCCCGGACAATGTTAGAGAGACTGTTCCAAAGTTTAGGTGCTAAATAGGAAAAGGATATACCACCAGCAGACGATTTTGATATTCTAGGTATTATCAACTGGCCGTCATTTTTAAATCGCAATAGACGTGAAGAACTATAATGCGTTAGGAGCTCGCTCAAGTACTGGGGAGCTAAACCATTTAGTGCTTTGTAAGTAATCAGCAATATTTTAAAATGTATACGATGTTTAATAGGGAGCCAATGCAGTTTTGACAGAACCAGGCTAATATGGTCATTCTTCCTGGTTCTAGCTGCTGCGTTTTGTTTATTAAGCATGCAGGGCAACCACCCATAATAGCATTACAATAATCTGGCCTTGATGTCATGAACGCATGAATTAATTGTTCTGCATTTTTTATTGAAAGCATATGACATAATTTAGATATATATTTTTAAGATGGACAAATGTGGTTTTACAGATTCTAGACACGTGACTTTCAAATGAAAGATTGGTATCGAAGAGCACACCCAGGTTCCTAACTGACGACGAAGACTTGACAGAGCAGCCATCAAGTGTTAGACAGTATTCTAGGTTATTACGTGAGGAAGATTTTTGTTCATTAATTATAATCTGTGTTTTTTTCAGAATTAACTAGTAGGAAATTCGAAATTTGGCGTTCGTGCTCTGGGTTCTTGCCAAATTCAGAGCTTGGAGCCCTCTGCTCAGACAGCATGCCATATACTCAATTTATACTTTATCTGATTATATGTAAGTGTGAACTCATGTAAATACTATGGCTGCATCCAAAATTGCATACTCTCTGAGTAGGTTCTTATTTTGAACAAGTAATAACTTTGCGACCGGACAAAATGTTATAGAGTACGAATGTGTGAAGATTTCCATTACACGAGAGTAGATGTTAAAACTTCATGCTGATTTGTACTCGGCTTTCGCCAAGATAAGCAAAACTAAGACGTAGCTTTACAGTACTATGCTTCTCCATCTATTTACGCTTCTTTCAATGTGGTGGTGTGACTCCCCTTCTGTCCGGCATTAACGGCTGCAGTGTACTTGGCACGTCAGCACACACGACGACTACAACTACAGGACCAGCACGACAACCGTCTGGATTGAGCCGAGTAGGGGACATGTCTAGGGTCTTCAAGTGGGCACCTTCCGTCCTCAGTGTTTCGTCGACTAGCCCACGACACCTCAAGAGGGCTCGACAGTGACTCTGGCGTCCCAGAGTCACCCTCCTCCGTCCCTCACTCAACTCAACCCAGCTTACTGACCTCTACATCCCTCCTGCTGCCGAGACCTAACCACAATCTCACGATCTCGCCACAACCCAACCATACGCGCCAACCCGTTTGACTAAGGCTGTCGAGCCCCACTGGTGCGTTATAAAGCAGTTTCAGTGGCAACGGTTCCGTATGGCATACCACCTACCGCTAAACACAATATCTCCCCAACCACCCTTCATTCACGCAATATCCACAGGAACGTATACAAATAAACCAACAGACTCTACGAAACCATTGCGTGACGGCCTGTACACAGCCAGCTAGAATCTTTCCGTCTCAACCACAGCCAGTTGCTGCTCCTTTCTGCTGCTTCAGATAAGTTTTTTACTGTGCGACGCAACTCTTGGCCGCCGAATCCGACGTCTCTGATGAACCGGGATGTAGAGTGTGCCACAAAACCTCGACAACCTACTTCCACTGGATAAACCTGGACTCTCCAATCCCTGCTGTTCTGCTTCAGTGGCCAGATGAGCATACCGCAGTTTCTTCCTCTCATATGCCTCATCTACCGCATCCTCCCATGGCACTGTTAACTCTATCAGTTGAACAATGCGTGCTGATCCAGACCACAAAACAATATCTGGTCGTAGGTTAGTGGTGGCAATCTCATGTGGAAAAATAAGCCGTTGATCAAGATCAGCCAGCATCTTCCAGTCCCTAGCAGCTTCTGTTGTCCTGGGCGAGAATTGGTGTTAACACCTTTTCTTGGTGGTTGCTCGTCTGGGCGGAGGAATATGGTCTTCTGCGTGTAATGCTTTGCTAGAACAGGCGGCAACTTATTGGTCATACTACGCTTGCCTTCCAATGCTAAAGTCAAACATCACAGTACTTGGTCATGGCGCCAAGTAAACCGACCTTGGCTAAGAGCCACCTTACATCCTGTCAAAATGTGCCTTAATGTGGCAGGTGATGAACACAAAGGACAAGAGGGATCCTCTCCTACCCAAGTATGTATGTAATCTAGATGTACTACATAACTACACGATACTGTCGTTGTCATTTTCCATCTATTGGCACTTCTGGATCTCACCGGAAGTAATAAGTCATCTGGGTATACTTTTTGCCTAATCTTTTATGAGTAGAGTGAAATCAGACATACTTCATCTATATTGTTCAGATTTTTGAATTTCAGCTTATCACAACGTCCATTTCATGCCGACTTTAACACACCTAATTCAGATCGTCAGCTTTTTATGAGAGATCTCCATGAACTGAAATGAGTATATAAGTTAAGAGACGCGGTTCTGTGGGTTTGAAATCCAGGACTGAAATCTGGAGCCATTCTAGAAATTGGTGATAACCATAACATCATGATTTTTTTATTTTGTGCAGTTTTCAAGAGTGAATTCGGTTGTAGACTGTGGTTGTCATTTGCGTAAATATCCATGTGTACATAACATATTTAGGTGTGTGTGTGTGTGTGTGTGCGTGTGCGTGTGCGTGTGTGTGTGTGTGTGTGTGTGTGTGTGTGTGTGTGTGTGTGTGTGTGTGTGTGTGTGTGTGTGTGTGTGTGTGTGTGTGTGTGTGTGTGTGTCCAGGGTGACACAAATTCATATACAGCTCTGAAATACAAAGACAGGACTAAGTATGATAACAATAAAACGTCTTTTTCAGTAAATTTATGCAAAGCGAATGATATATGTCGCAGCACAGCTCATGCCAAGAAAGAGGGGCTGTTGAGATTTGAAACAAGCAACGGCAATTCATCTAATGGCTTATGCACATTCTGTTCCCATTTATATCTGCTGAGCTGTTGCATTCTTAAATCCCAGAGGTGTGATCTTGTACTAGTGTAAGAAAGTGATTCACACTTGCACTTAGAAAATGCTGACCTGCTGTACTTTACCTCCACTGAGATTTAACAGCTGCAAAAAGACAAGTAAAGTGAATGGGGCTTTCCTGAGTTGCACGTAAACCATAAAGGTATAAAAAGACAATGACAGTTATACAGCTACTTTGCATCACACCACAGTATGCTGTTGTTTTATTGTCCACTGCTCTATGCCTTTGTGTATTCTCTAATTTTAAACTCCTTCCTCAGGAACTAAAATCCCAAGACTTGTTTAAATGCCAATATACATGGCACTTTCATAGGCACCCTCCTCTGATTGTCTCTCTACACATGTCAGAAATTAAGGACAAGATTGTTCTGAAGCTCTTTCACAGTCATAAACCAACATGTCAAGTAAAATTTTAATATACAAGTATAAATTTAATCTAAATATACATTTTTTTGTTATTATTTCTGGCATTAAGAACAGTGAATAGTACATTAAGTCAGTTTAGTGTAAAGAAATCATATAGAATTGTTTTCTGAATTTCAACTTGCATTTGTTCATCAGTATAGAGCCATTCGAAGTTGTCAAAAAGTGCAATGAGCTTTGACACCACTTTGATTTTATTTCTAAAATTATTTCAGAATTACAGTTTTTCTTCAGATTTTACACATTTCTCCAAACTCAGGTAATTGCTCTCAAAACAGTTTACACAGTGACACTCTGTTAAAGGGGGGGTGAAATGCTATTTCATGAATAGTGATTTTTTTTACACTATTAACCCTCTGGGGTCTGAGCTGTTTTCGGGCTCTTTCTGTGTTTTGGTATGCCCTGACATTTGTGCTTATTTCAGCTACTTAAAACATACCATTTGCCAACATATAAATTTGCTGTATTCAGCACAAACTCTGCTACAATAATATGTGAGCAAAATGGATGTACATGTTTGCATTTTATAGAAAAAAAATAATATGCGTGGTTAGTACGTTTTGGGGAAAAAAATGTCACCGCAATAAGGCCATTTAACACATACTGAATAGTTGTAAACAATACTTTTGAGTTACTATTCTTGTAGGCTAGAACTTTTACTTCAAAATGAAGTGAAAATCATTCTGACCACTCTTTCAGAAAGATCAATATAACGATTTGAATTTCTTACATCAGTTTTTGGGTCATTACTGCTGTATGCGTGGGAGTGTTAATCCCCATGAATATTAATGCGATTTACACCTGGGAAGACTAAAGACACTCCCCCACTCCCCCAATGGCTAATGGCCCATCAAGGTGCTGTGAGGCAGCCTGAACTAAGAATGATTCACAGATGAATAAAAAGAACAGCATTTATTCAAAATAGAAATCTTTCCTAAGAACATAAAGACTTCAAGTCATTCATATCACTTAACACATCCTTTGAAAAAAAAACAAAAACATAAAAAGACCAAACTTGTTTTTTTATATAAAAAAATGCATTCAAAGAATTCTATTAAAAAAAACGATCACTATCACTAATCAAAACAATTAAGCAGCACAACTGTTTCCAACATTGATTTAAAAAAAAAAAATCATATCAGAATGATTTCTGAAGGATGATGGTTAGTTAGCAGCAGAGCACACACAATCAAAGAAACTGTATTATTATCATTATCAATCACTAATTACCATGGATTAAAAAAAAGGCATTTGTAATTTCACACAAGAATAGGAACTTTTACTTTTACATTATGACAATGTAAACACAATTAGGCTACATTTCATCTGTCAAATATTACGTCTATGAAGTGAGGCAGCCTGAACAAAGAATGAGAGGAGATTCAAAGGTTTTTCAATCTGTTTTATTGTAATTCCTCTATGTGGAGAAACTAAATGTTCTAAATTTGCTCTACGCAAATCAAATGGGAGTAAAATAAATAAATAATCAGTCGGCTATAAACAAAGCGATAAAATTGTGAGCGATAAATAAACAAAAGTAAAGGCAGGTATGTCACATTATATGCTTATGCCCCGTTGATGCAGGCTCTAAGCAAATCAAATGTGAGCAAAATAAACAAAAGTAAAGGCAGGTATGTCACAGTATATGCTTATGCCCCGTTGATGCAGGCTCTAAGCAAATCAAATGTGAGCAAAATAAACAAAAGTAAAGGCAGGTATGTCACAGTATATGCTTATGCCCCGTTGATGCAGGCTCTAAGCAAATCAAATGTGAGCAAAATAAACAAAAGTAAAAGCAGATCGCTATCCTCGCAGACCACACCTGCTATGCTAGCGGGCTGAAAGTAGTGAAATCAAAGCAATCCGATTGTTTTGAGAATACAGTTACATGTCTTGGTGCCATTTTTTAAAACAGTTCCTGTTCAACTGAAGACACAAGTGAACATTACATGCCTGGCATTTCCAAGGTGTGTCCTGCCTTTTACCAAGCTGTCCTTTGCAAAGCACACAGATCTTGCGACCAACTGTGCAAATGTTCTTTGCATCTGAGCTCAGCTCAGCTCCTGGAACCGGCACATGGTCACTACTGGTTTGTTTTGGTGTTTTCACCAAATCAATCATCTTGTGTTTTCACCCTCCTCTGCACAGTCTCACCAGTATAAGCGGATTGCCGCCAGTAGTCCCTGACAGAGCTCATCTTCACCATGGCCATGTAAAACACCAGCCCAATGTAGCGGTACATCTCACTGATGCTGACATCTGTCCATTTATATTTGCGGCCCTTTGCAATTGCACCAGCAGCCTGAGCATTGGTGTTGTGGCACAGAGTTGACACTGCATTCTCAGAAAAAAACCTTTTGAAGAGACTCTGAGGAGTGTGTGTGTCAGCAGAACTCAGTTGTGGTCCAGGTTTCTGTGCAGGCAGGAATCTCAGAGTCTGTGAATCCATGTCAATGTCAGTCTTTGTTCTCCATGACATTGTGGACTGCTCGTTGCTTGCCTGAATGTTTGTCTTGGCCCTCTTTGCAACAGGTGTCTGATGATCACCATCATCTTTGTAGCTGTAAAACAAACAAACAATTGTGAGCATGTTTATTACACCCCCCAAAAAAAGTAAATCACTAAATGTAATATTGCCCAAAACATTTTTTTTTTTTATAAAGCCATACAGACGCACAATTTTTTTATGGAATATGTAAACAGAATTATGCTAATATCTGAAAAAGAGGGAATAAGTGTACTTACTCAGTATCTTTTTCAATTGTTCTTAAAACTGAACACCTGCCGCGTGCCCTTCTAGTGCGAGTTGCAGGTGAAGGTGAGAGGGATGCTACCACATTCCTATAAAAATAATAATATTAATGAAGGTTGAAAAAAGTAATATATCATCAAACAACAACAACACATTTTTTGTAAAGCCACACATGCACATACATATTGTTTTCATCACTAAGTATATAAACAAAATTGAACTAACATCTGTAAAATAGTGGGTAATTATGTACTTACTTTTTCTGATTTCCGCCTGTGTTGCTGCGTGTCCTCCTAGTGCGAGTTGCAGTTGGAGGTGAGAGTGTGCAACCTACATTCCTTTCAAAAAAAAGTTGAAACCTATTATTATCATATATTTTACTATTCCAGCACATGCATAACTGATAGGCATTAGCATGCTGATAACACAAAGAAAACATATGTAACCTTATCAACCAACCTCCGAAAATAAATAATAAAATCATACAAGCTCATTTTGCATCACTAAGTATATAAACAAAATTGAACTAACATATGTAAAATAGTGGGTAAATACTGTACTTACTCTTTCTGATTTCCACCTGTGTTGCTGCGCTCCCTACGAGTTGGAGAAGGTAGTGATGCAACAACATTTCTGTAAAAAAAAAAAGTTGAAAACTTATTACATAAATATTTCAAAGTATAGTACCATTAGCCTATATGAATAACTGATGTGTCAATAATGGTACACGCGTGCTGTATATGCGTGTCAATGGGCCATTACCGGAGTTAGCACACCTAACACATTTGCGCACATAATCAACCGGGGATATTTACACATTTCAGCACATTTACAACAGATATTTGCGAGCACACACTTCGCTGATGATAATGAGTCAGCATAAATACTATAGTCAAAAATATAATCTAAACATAGTCCTTAACAATTTTTTTTTTATATAATTTACCATATAATACAGCATATAGCATATAGGCTAACTTAGACAATGTAAATGTAATTTAGCATATCATACAGCATATAGGCTAACTTAGACAATGTAATTTAGCATATCATACAGCATATAGGCTAACTTAGACAATGTAATTTAGCATATCATACAGCATATGGCATATAGGCTAACTACTTAGACAATGTAAATGTAATTTAGCATATCATACAGCATATAGGCAAGATAATTTAAACGTAATTTAACATATCATAGCATATAGGCATAACAATTTAAACGTAATTTAACATCATACAGCATATAGGCTAGATAATTTAAACATGATTTTACATATCATATAGGCAAGACAATTTAAACGTAATTTTACATATCATACAGCATATAGCCTATATGCTAGCCAATGTAAACGTAACTAAACCTGCCTATTAAGATACATTTTACATTTTAATACTCTGAATACTGGATGGCAAGTCTGGAAATAGTCCAACCAGTAATACATGTACATGTTTATATAAAATAGCTTGTCAACTAATGTAAGTTTAAAAGACTTACTCATCCGTATCTGTATCCACGGCTGGATCAAGTCGCTCTTCAAAATACAAACGTTCGTCATCAGAGTCCCGCTCCTCTTCCGATGAAACTGTGAACTCGTCGTCACTATCCAGGACGAGCTGAAGAGCTTCCTCGCCGGTGTAGCGTACCATCTTTCAAACGCGCAGGGAAGTGAATGAAGGTAATGTTTAAACTTGCTGCTTTTAAGGCATTTGCCTGGGGGCGTTTATCTATTTTGCATAGATCACCTCACACATTATCTTATGAATAGCGCGTTCTGCGAGTGGGTGTGAACACATTAAAGTTAATTAGGTGAGACAGGAGAAACTGTAGTTCTCTTTAGTTTCATACAGATTACATTGCATGAGAATATTTGTTTTAAATGTCGATTGTTTTATTTAAAAGTAGAAATATAAAGCTTTATTTAGATGTGTGTTTCATGTTTGTGTGATAAGTATTAGCCGAGTTTCAGTAGATTTTCCAGACTTGTTTCAGAAAGATTTTTGCGGAGACTTAGGCCCCGTTTACACTGTGAGTGAAATGTGACCCAATTCCGATTTTTTGCTCATATGCGACACAGATCGGATGTGTTCTATGGCAGTGTAAACAGGAAAAAAACGCATGCATTCGGATATTTCGAGATCGGTTTCAGGCCTCGTTCATATGTGGAAATAAATCAGATATAAATCCGATATGTGCCAATGCGACTGTCATGTAAACAGGCAGATCGGATTTTCTGAGGCATTAGGCTACGTCTCCGCGGTTTAATGATGAGAGAAACACAGACGCGCGTCTGCGAGGGGACGGATGGCCCGACAAAACATTGTGTCGTCGTATAGGAGAGGAATGTGGACACATGTTGACACAACATGAAAGGTTGGCTTGCTCATCCTAAAATTTCGGACCCTCTTCTCCTCGTTAAAGCCTGCCACGATCACATGAAAGTGCGTTTATTGCACAATTTTCTTTCACGTGCCATTTACGTCAAAAATAGTTTTTGCGTGTATGATTTAAAACGCATGTTTACAGTGCGTATCATATGCAAGCAAAAACTATTTTTGGCGTATAAATGGCACGAGAAATAAAATTCGCGCTAGACACTCACTTTCATGAGATCGTGTTTTAGGCTATGTTCCCACCGGACTCCCAATAGTCCTGCATAATGTGCATATTGCAATATATTGAACATGAATATATAATGTGTTTATATAGCCTATCATAAAATATATGCAATTTTATTATTTATAAATAACCACCACAATGTATTGCGATTTATATGGGAAAAATGTATTGATAATATATATAAAAAGTGTCACATGTATGTTTAATATATTGTAGAATATATTTTAAGTATATGTAAATATACATGAGATCTCACTGCGCGTTCGTCCATCTGTGCAAGAAGACCCCTTTAAACATGCGCGATGTTTCAGATCTATGTCAAGTGTAAACACATGAATCGGATATGGGTCACAATTTAAAGAACGTGTAAACGGACGGTCAAAAAAATCGGATATAGGCAACAAATCAGAATTGGGCATCAAGACCTGCAGTGTAAACGAGGCCAGAGTAAGCTGAAAGCGCACCCTATTTATTTTATTTTACAAAAACACAAGGTTTTGAAAAAAAAGAAGACGCTCTATAGTTTATAATCATGTATTGATTTTATTTATCTGACCAAAAATGACGAAGTATATTGTCTAAGTTGCTGCTATGTGAAAAAAATCTGCCAAAACGCGTGGACGCGGTTTTCGACCCCCAAGGGTTAAAGAGTTGGATCCCCATGCTAAACATGGACAAAGTTTCAAAAATTAAGTTGTACGTTTGATTGAGTATTTCTGTTTTTCAAAATACAGAATATTGTCTGAATATTTCAAAAATTTCAAAATATTTCAAAATACTCCTTCCGGTTTGTCACAAGTTTCGGAAAGTTTTTTTCGAGTACGGGCCTGTGTGACGTCAGCTAGGCCGGAATTTCCTTATACGGGTCCTAAGGGCAATTCTCCCGGAAGGGCGCGCGTGCAGCTGTAGCCTAGAGCGAGAGAAGTAATGTTATTACTTTATCGTTACTATAACGTTATTATCTTAATGTGAGTAATAATGTTTACTCACTCCCGTTTTGGCCATGAACAATTATTGTTCTCAGAAGTTATACATTTTTGGCCATGTTTACTAATTCACAATATATTTTTAATATACAATTTATATTACAATTTTTTTTTTTTTTTGCGTTACCTGCAGAGGCCACTAGTTCCCTGAGTGCACATGGGATGAGAAGAGTAAATGTTGAAATTAAGCATTTTTTAGTGTGTATTTGAGCAAGAGAGGAGAGGGTGTAGAACTGTAGATGGTATGTTGGTGATCTAGTCTATCTATCTTTCTATCTATGGAAATGTCAGTGGCACTGCTGTTGTTGTCCTTATTTGTGCTTTCTCCTAATTTTGTGTATAGCGAAAATAAATTAGTGAATAGAGCAAACAAAAATTAAGTTCAGTAGCCTAAAATAATTTGTTTAGTGTGTAGGCTACACAGTATAATGTTGCTTTCTGTGATTATCCCTAAACAATATAGCACACTCTGCACTCTTTACGATAATAACAAATGTGCTGTGTTTAAGTAATTTATTGTTTCAAGAAGCTCAATATGAAAGTGAGCAGAGAGGAGAGAAAATCAACTAAGATTAGGATTTTCTCTTCTATTAAGACGTATTATTTACTCCAAGTATTCGTCAATCGCGGGTGCGTGCTCTCTCCCTCTCTCTCTCTCTGTGTAATGGCACAGCATCACCTGCCCTCGTTTCTTTAGCAGAAAGCATTATGAAGTGCCAGGAGACTCAGGCATGAGGTGGCGAGCAGGCGAGGATATACATACAGCAATTGTTAGCCGTTAACAGTCTCTGTAATAAAAGCGCCGTGATCAAGTAAGAAATCGTTTTGGAATTTGGATTCGGATTAAAGCGGCGTTTGCGCAGCTCTGTCAGATGATTTGATGTGCGGCACACACGCAGTGAACGAGACAATCGACCGTGCGAGATATTTAGACATGTAGAGGAGCTGAATTTGCAGGATGTGGTAGGTAGGCTGAAGACGTCGGAAAAGGGTAGCAGAGTAACATTCAGCTGCAACTCTGAGTCCATATGGGCTTTGCAGAGCAATCCGAGAAACACTGACGTTTAACTTGCATGGGTCTATTTTCTTCTCTGCGAGCGGGTAAGTAGGTTACTTCACCTGTTCCTTATCTCAAAGTCATACAGACACGACTGTTTTCGCTGTACTCTGAGAGACTGTGGTCACATTTCGCTGAAATGTGAAGTGTAAAAACATTTTGGCAGGTAACATAAAAATGGCTTTATGTTGTAACATCTATCTATCTATCTATCTATCTATCTATCTATCTATCTATCTATCTATCTATCTATCTATCTATCTATCTATCTATCTATCTATCTTCAAAATTGGCTATTGTCGTAACCTAATAATGTTAGCCTACAACATAAAGGTCACTATGTACTCTTAGTTTGTTGAATTATTAGCCATGCTGGTAGCTTGTTGCTCAAGTGGTCTCCCTTGGTTCTGAATGATTGCACCTGCACACACATCTGAGATCCCATGAGATGTAATGCTGTCAGAGGCAACTCTGCGAGCAGGGATGCAGAATTAAAATAAAATAATAGCCTATGATAATGAAAATAAAATGTCATCCCTCTCGTTTTCACTTTTAATGTGAAATGTCTTTCTGCCCCCTTTAATTTCCAGTTTTCCTCTTGCACTGTCCTCTTGTTTTCACTACTTCTGATATAATCAAGACTGGCAAGAATTACACCAAAGCATGTGAGTACTTTTATGCATGCTTTCTCAAATGCGTCCTGTAGTATAATTAGGCATAGTTGCTTTAGGTTATCTGGAGGTTAGTGTACACTTTATGTAGCATATGCCATTCGATTATCAGATGTTGTTCCATTTTAAAGATATACACAATTTGGCTGCAGTTCAATGGAAAAATCTATACTTTGAAGTGGTTTTCTGTTTGTTATTGCCCAGGGAATCATCCAGAACAAGACAATTATGTTTTACATAATTTTTATTTCTGTTTAAATTCCATTTTCATATTATAGTTATGGCTTTGTTGTTTTTGAGAAGTATTGAGTGTGATCAAATGCAAATTGTAAATAAATCATTAGTACCCTGAATCATGAATCACTGGTAAGATAAACTAAATAACGAAGTATTATGAAGTCATCAAGTTGTAGTTTTTTGCACTTGAATTAACCATTTCAAAATCAAACTATTTACAAATCAATGCATACAGTATTTTCTAATCCTCTCCTTTTTGTGCAACTGGACTTATTGAAAATACAAGAATAAGACTTATAATAACTCCACGTAAACACTGCAAATTTTAAATTTGGCTTGTTTTTGCATTGTATAAGAGCTAAAGTGTTTAAAACATGGTCAGTTGGTGTATCTGTCTGGAAAAATGCTCTCTGAACAGACGTGTGTTTTGGCTTTATTTTAATGAAGATGCCCTTTGTCATACATGATATATAGGGTCTGTGGTCAATGGTCATATGATTGAAATAGAGTGGGTGGTCCCAGGTGGGATGTAGCCACAGGGCGTTTAAACATCTGGGTGATCGTCGATTTTATTACATTCTTTCTATCCCTCGTTCTCTCCCTTTAATCTCTCTCTTGTTCCTGCAGATGAGACCATCATCCTTCTTTGCAAAAAGGAGAAGATCAAAATTGGAACTTGTTTGGTCAATCGATTAGGATGTTACTATAAGAAAGACTGTGGCAGGGAGTACATGTTGATGAAACTGATTTGTTCAGGTAAGCAAAACATCCAGTTTTCAATATTCTGTCAATATAAAATGTATTCAAAGAGTGTGTAGATTTTTCTATCATCCTTTACTGTCTCTTCAAGTCTATGATTTTTTTTTATCTCACCTACTGCTGGTGGTTTATGTGTTACAAACACATCTCGGAGTTACAGACCACAATTTTACACAAATTTATAGAACAGAGGCTTCACACTGCTAACGATTAAACGATGATAGGTAAATTGTCAATAATAATTTAATTTGGTCAAATAAGAGAGGTAGTGTTGAGAAGTGCTCATGTGCAAAACACATGCAGCAGACTCACAAGAATAAATGAAGCACTCACCATAGTTACATATTATAAATGTATAAATAGGTGTGTTGGACTTAATGTGACGTGTGCAGACCTATCGTTGTGTATGACTGCGAGAGCAATTAGAGAGTATACAGAACCATCTGTTCTCTAATCGCTCTTGCGATACTTTTATGTCATACACTGATCGGTCTGCACAGCACCGCTTCAAGTCGAACACACCTAATGTCTTCAATCCATGCAATTGATTAGTTTGGCTAGTTGTTTATTTCAAAACATAATTAACTGTAAGCCCACCTAATTCGGTCTCACGGCAGTTCGTGATATGGTCACGTAATTTAATCTATTGATTCGTGACACGAGCACGTTTATTTCGTTATTTTCGTGATACCAGCACGTTTTTTAAACTAGTGTATTTCCATGGGAAGCATCTTTCGTGATCACACCACGAATCTTTCTGCCGATGTGTTGCGGTGCGTATGCGGTAGGCTACATGAGCAGCATGCGCTGATCCGCAGTTTCTGTGTGCCACACAATAAAAAATGGCTAAGTAATTTTGATTTTAAATCCAAAAATTGACATTGTTTAAAACATTGAAACAGTATGAAATAAATTTTAATCATTGTGATTCTTTGTTTTACATGTAAAATTTACATTGTTCCCCCCACCCCAAAATATATAATGTATTTTTTTTTTTGGGGGGGGGGGGGGGCGGGGGGGGTCATATATGATGGCATTTTGCAACTTTTGGAACTATAGTACTTTTTTGTTTTTCTTGACCCTGTAATTTAGTAATTGTAGGACACATTAACTGTAATTAAGCGTATATGATGAAATTAATATGTTTTTTTGTCAATCTATGCCTATTTTAATGTGAACAATGCGCTGCCACTTGAATTCAGTGCGGTGCAGCACAGCAGAAATAGACTCGATGTGGAAACGATCTCTGGACTGCTATATATTTAAGTTAAGGCATGGTAACGTTACGCCAGGCGACTCGGATCTTGTTTGTGATATTTTAGATGTTATTGTTAATTAAAAAAATTCAAACATTTAATTCTATTTATTATTTTATATTTTATTTAAATGTTATTCTATTTGCTCTATTCAATTTAAAATATATATATGATGTAGTTTGTGCCTCTTAAACTCTGGTGTCAATTAATAATGCATCTTTGGTCAGTGAAAATCACTTTATCAGTCTTTTTATTAAGCAAGTTCATCAGTGTGTGTTTGGTCTTGCACTGCCATTCAGCTCAGTGGTATCATCATTTTTCTGTTAGACATCAAACGTAGTAGATATAATATGTATAGTTGTACGGTAGTCATTGCTTTTCTTTAGGCCTTACTTAAAACGGTCAAAGGGGCCTCCAACCAAATTTTGCTTAGGGCCCCCAAAGGTCTAGAGCCGGCTCTGCCCACCAAACAATCGATTTTACTGAACATGAGAACTACTTGCTTGTGTAAACGCTGCAATAAATTTAAATAGAATAAACAAGTAAGAATACCCAGGTTGAGAAGTGATGGTTTTCCAGCGCTGTTTTCAGCTGTGAGCTCCTATTCTATGGCACATGGTAAATCAAGACTTGTCAATCTGAGCGATCAAACCAATCTGAGCGCTCTCCAGCTGTAAAACTGTATCCGCTTTGTCTCTACACATCATCCCTACCCGAGATCCAGTTTCCATTTATTGAACTTTCAAATGACGTTGGAAAACACTGCATCATGAACGCGACGTGATCAGATCCCGGAAGTCCTATATCTTTAGCCAAGCAGCATGTCATGTTAGTCCGTAATCTACGCATTGTCTTATGTTGTGTTCGGGCTCATTGGAGACCACCTGCTCTAAATAAAGATATGTGATCTACTATTGTTTACTAATGTTGTGGGAACTTACAGACCAAAACATGGCACAAAAGGATCATGCACGTGCGTTGACGGCGCTTTCTCATACAAGTAGAAAGCTTTTCAATGATATATGACACAAATCTATGTATGATAATTTTTACAGATCACAGTTTCATTTAAAGCAGTTTTTTTTTTCATGCAGTAAAAATTTAAAAGCACTTGTTAAGGTCATATTCCCTATATTCACTAATTCCAATCTTCTAAACTTTAAAACGATACCTAACTTAATAGCATCCCTGGCTTCGGATTTAAGAGGTTAAGGATACGATTAATTGATTAATTTAAACAACAATTGACAATGGGAATGTATGTAAATTGACATCCCTACTTCACACTCTTGTAATGTTGATACCAGTTTTATCCTGAGGAATAAACAAACAAACCAAACTGTAGGCAGCTAGCTGGGGGTCGAGACAGAAACCATGGCAACGTGGCTCCAAGTTGTGATTCAACTGGGCTATCTTGACACTGAATTGATTAAACAGGGTTGTTTTAAAGGGAGCACTTTTCTCCTCAGTTTGTCTGGCAGCTTGAAAGAGCTCAGAGTTACAGCGCAACAACATATAAAAGCATGTAAACTACTACTCAGAGTGCCAGAAATTTTATCTAAGAATGAGAATTTAAATGTTTTCATACATATATTTGACTGACAGCGATACATCTTCTCGTTGAATTACATAATGGCAGGTTGTCAGCCATCAGGGATCATTCTCAACAATGGGCAAACAAATCCAATAAATAAATTAGTTTTGCTAGTTGATTCAATATTAGAAAAATGGTTCCTGAATGTTAATACATGCTCAAGGTTACTTCAGAACTTCTTTTCCTTGCAAATTTTTAATCAGAATATCATATTTTGTTATTGCTGTAATTATTATACAAAACCAGTATTGTGAAACCTGAGGCAATGTGTGTGATTACGTTACCGTTCTTCCAACTGACATATACCCCCGGTTTTACAGACCAGGCTCAAGCCTCGTCCCAGACTAGCATGCATGTTTGAGCTGTTTTAACTGAAAGCAACTTGCATATCTTAAAATTTGTCACTGCCATTGTTTTATCTCAAGATGCACACCAGTAATGTTTTTTTAAGGCACGTTTAAAAAAGCTAATTATATGTCCCAATTGAACTAAAGCCTAATCCTGGCTTAATCTAAGCCCTGTCTGTGAAACCAGGCCATTATCTTGTTTGCTAAGTGGCCACCATCCTCTTTTAAACGCCTTCGTAAGGGACAGGCAGTCCCTTTAGCCATAGCGCGTTTAGGGCATCTACAAATTCGGACTGACCTTTAGCTAAACTGTTTACCGACACAGGAAATTGTATCTACTTACACTGATGATGTCACAAGGCTTTCAACACGTAGCAAAAGAACATGATGTTGTATTTTGTTTAACCTTACCTCATTGATTTAAAAAATTGCCTGTCTTTGGAAACCGTTGCATCTTGTTTTGTTTGTTAGGAATTATGTATAGAAATTGGTTATGAATGATGCTCTGTGACAAATATAATGTCGTGGATGAGACAGACAGAGATATTATATTAAAATATAATCAGTTTCTATTGTAATGTATATAACCCCCTGCATGAATTCGTTAACGTGAATATTTTTCATCATTAGTATTGTCAGAATCTTTCAGAATGATATTTTCCTGAGGTAGTAGTGTGTGGCACCTTAGAGTGACAACCTGTCACAACCTGTGGTACCTTAGAGTTAGATCACTTAAAATATTGAAATGTATGTGTCTTGCTGCTTTCCCCAGATGTTAAAATTTCATGTACAATGCAGAAGCCTGCAGGACTCCTTAAAAATGCACTCGCATAGAGTAGTGCTCTCTAGTCCCTCCCCTCAATTCTCTCTGATACAGGATACATTGCTCATCTATCCAACACTTTAAATGTCACATTAGCCCTGTGGTCCCTGCAGCCAGATTTTTTTCCAAGCTTCCAACCCCCCACAGTGGAAGAAAATAACAATACATAAATAATGATAAAAACCTACGTTGTTTTGGCTGTCAAGGACCAAAGGACAAAAAGCTCTATAAAAGTATCATAAAAGTGGGCCATAGAACTTGTAAGTAAACTATTCTGGGGTAATAGAATAGCTTTGTATAAAGAACAGACCAAATTTAGGGTGTTATTCATTGAAAATATTCATCATCAAATCGTATGGACAACTTTTATGCCCTTTTTTTTGTAGCATGACATATTATTTTACCTGGTACATACTGTATTTCATATTACTTACTGCCCAATTAGAGTTAGTATTGATCAGCAGGTCGCCTGCTGTGTTGCCATTTCCTCTGTTCCTGATGTGACCTTCAGTCAGGCAATGTCTCAGCTGGTTAGATCTGTGTGTTGCAGCCAGGTTGCTGACGCTGGCTCTAGCCCACTGGGGATGCCCCTGCTGTGTGTGTGGAATAGCACACCCATCATACCTCTCCCTACATCATTGGCACAGACAACATCCACCATTATTGCTACTACAGCCCACTCATAAACACTCGCCCTCCTACAGTCATCCCAGAGGGAGAGGCAAAGAAGACAAGAAGAAAGCAAGATTCAAAGTGGTGAAAAATGTTGCCGTTGTCGTTGCATCAGTCCTTTAGATTTATGCGTGGTTGCTTCTATTCCTGTCAGACGGCTTTGCACAGCGTCGTACGCTGGCTAAATGCTCTGTCTTCAAACTTGGTGCCCCAAACTTGGTGACTTTCATGGCTACTTTTAAGTTCATGCAAATCCCAGTTGTAGAAAGGCTTTGTTTCGAGTGCATTTGCATTTTAATTCTAGAGCGAGAACGAAGGTCTCTCCTGCTGCTGCTCACATAAACGCTTTCAATTAGATGAGCAACGGCGGCTCTAAGTTTTGGGTTATCAAAATAAACTTTATTACAGCCTTTCCTGAGGAAGATTACCCACACTGACATACTTCCTTGAGTTGGCCGTGCTTTTGCACAGTTGTCAATGTCAATGGTCCACATTAAAACAGTATTAGTCCATCGCAGCTCTCCTCTACTGATAATAATGTACAGTTTATCAAGTTAACCCACTTGTGATCCTTGAGATATCTGATATAGCCAAAGTGCCTATAACCGTATATTTTACAATTTCATATCACAAACTATAAATTCTGTTGCTATTAGAAATATGATCTTGCCCTGACTGAGATATGATATTTTCCCTGTGGAGACTGTTATTCCTACAAAATGTGAAACATTAGACAAATAGCACTTGGCATGGGAAATGAGTCTGGCTCTGTTTTAAATGCTCATGTGATCTGCTCATATTTTAGTGCAAAGAAGTTTTATCAAACTATATCCAACAGTTCCAACCATCAGACAAAATCAGACCCTTTTCTGTCTGAATTTTTAAAAATTGATGCGAGATTGCATCCTTATGTGAGCATGACTTACAATTTCACTCTTGGAAAGAAGCAGCCTTGCAAGAGTTATGAATATATATGCATATGAGCTATACGAGAGTGAGAGGAGAGAAGTGGGAGTTAGCATGATAGTAATGCTTATGAGTTTTTCACAATTGCTACTGCTTTGGGACTAAAGCACTTCTTCTTTCATAAAGCAGTTTATAGAACTATGTTTTTGGAAACGCACCAGTATAAGAAATTGACCAATTTCCAATAATTATTTTCATGGTCAATAATTGATGTGATGTGCAATACGTTTTGAACTGTAGTGTATTGACAAAATTGACATTTTGTGTTCCACAGAAAGAAAGACAGCTTATTATAATATTTCACAAAATCTCCAATTTTATATTAAACTGCAATCAAGCATTAACTTTATTAGATATAGTAGATAAAAATACAATTATATTGTTTACTTTCAGTATTGGATTGATTATTTCTTACCAAAAATCTGTGAATATTGTCTGATATTGATGGTCATGTATTGTGCATGCCATAGTTAAATCATGTGCATGTTTGTAATTGTTAATGTAATTTTAGATTACATTAACAGATATTGTCCAGTAAGATATTGTTATCACACCATAGTAAAAGGGGCAAATATAAAATAAGATATCCCATTTTTATTGGATATGTATTCTATGAGTATACAGCATTTCAGTAACAGCTGCAGTTCCAGCATTCAGCTTTTCTCAACAGCAGCACAATGATTCCAGCCTGCAGCGCTTTCCATCTGTGCCTGGCAGTCCGTATTATACAAAAGTGATAATCTTTGTCAATGTTTTTTAGGTGATCTATATTTGGGTTTAAAAAGGGAGATGGGTGGATTCATGTTGATTGAGTGAGACATACAGAAGTGGTTCATTGGTGCCACTTAAACTAGATTAAGCCACAGGGCAAATGCCTTATCCCATGGGCTCAGCCTGCCAGCCATAACGGCGAGATTGGGATCAAATCTGGAAAATCCTGCAGAAATGGGCCCTACTATTGCATCTCCTGACCCGCTAAAACCCTAGAGTTCTAGATAATGCGGATCTCTGGCGTTAATCCCCCTTAGCTTAACTTGCTTGGGATATGTGGTATCCAAAGCACTCAGGTTTATCACCACTGTGCCCTTTAATCTGGGTTAAATGACATGGGAATGGTGTCTTTAAATGGCTGCCCATCCATGACAGGAAACTGTCTTCGAGGTGAGAATAGGAGCCTCTATTTTTTTTCAACCCCAATGAGTCATTACCCTTGTTTGGGGGCTCTCTTTTTGGCAACAACATTTTATTGGAAGAGCTTCTGTGTTTTTAAAAGTGGCAAAGAATCTATTTAAAGTGGCATTTCTAACTCATAAAGCTCATAAAGGTAGGAGGATAAAATACTTAAAATAGGAAATGAGTAATATGATGCCTAGACAGACTTTTGAATTTTGTATGTTCTGCGGTGGATTAACCCTCACATCCGGTACGCAGCCAAGCCCAGAGCCCAGCCAGCCAAGCTGCACGGAGCGAACGCCAGAGCACGCGCCCATGCCTAAGAATAGGGCAGAGCAAGCCATCGCCTCGGAGCCTGAGCCTCACAAGATGTCTGACCAGGTGTGTAAACTGGCTACATCGCCCGCCGTAGGAATGCTTGTGTAGTACGAGGGAATAGAGGAAGACCCCACCCACACTCTTACCACTGATGGTGAGCTGCTACTGACCTTGGCTCCACCTCTGACCATCTGACTTATGGCTCCACTGGGCTCCCTTGATCCTCCGGCTCCACCTCCATCGGAGATCCCCTCACCTTGCCTGTACCACGATTTGCTGTGCCCCGTCTCTCAGCCACTACGGCTCCACCTTGCTCCGCCCTCCCTCTGGCTCCACCTCGACCCGCAGTGACTCCGGTTCCACCTCAGCCCTTCAGGATCCTGGTTCCACCTCAGCCCTTCAGGATCCTGGTTCCACCTCAGCCCTTCAGGATCCTGGTTCCACCTCGGGGGGGGGTCATCGTTATGGCTCCGTTGCAGCCCCCAAAGCCTGTGGTGTTGCGCTGATCCATCTGCTCTCTGTCTGCTCTCTGGGCTCCCTCTCCAACAGCTCCGTCTCCATCCATTGTCCCCATGGCTTCATCAAGAAAATCTCCACAATGGCTCCTCCGTCCCTCTACTCCGCTGTGGGGCATTGTCCTGACTGGACTCTGGGTTTTCGCCGAACTCCTCCTGCTCCTGGCTCCTCCCACCCTCCACTCCCCCATGGACTGTTCTACATGCCCCTGACTGTTTTCGTCCCTCTCCTGTTCCTTGTCCTTCTCAGGAACCCTGTAACATGTATGTTCTGTTAAGTTTCTGTTAAGCCTACCTGAGTTCGTAGTTTGTTTCCTTGGTAACTCATTAGTTTATCATTCTGTTCAGCTGTTCTTGTTTTTTCCTCATTATCCCTGTGTATATATAGTCCCTGTTTTGTTCAGTTCTCATATGTATATGTTGAAGCTACATGTTTGTGGATTTATCATTAAAGTCTGTTCTGTTTTCTAGTCTCCTTTGTCATATGCATTCCTTGCAACAACCTAGCATGAAAACTATACAATAATTGGATTTTTTATATTTATTTTTTTATATGTTACTTATTTGAAAATTCTAAATGCAAGAACAAGGATTCAAAACTTCAGTAGGTAGTCAGTTTTTTTTTTTTTTTACTTTTTCTTGTTTGCAAGCAACATAATAATATTTGCAAATATTATATTGCAGTTGATGTGTTACAATTGTAAATTGTTTTGAGGGCTCTATCTGCCCTCCTGCAGCTTTTGATGTATCTGTGCATTCTCACCGTAGTCAGAAATGCACATTTTCCCATGTAATTTGGCATAAATCCAGGTGTTTTACACATGCAGAATATTTTACATTTCACATGCTACATACAGCAGAAATAGTAGGAGTTGTATGGAAGTATGCTATTGTGAACATAAAAGAAGATTTTTTTTACTGCAACAGTTTTTGATAAATTTGTGTTGGACAGTGAATGTTGTCAAATTCCTATAGTACGTGCACAGTTGTCATTCTTTGTGTCTTCTGTTATTTTGAGTGGTTGCGGTTTTACAAACATCTCACAGATTCAGTATAAAGTTCAGGAGCAGTAAACATGAAAGTGGATAGTTGCCCTCTCACTTAGTCTTCTTGAATTAGACAGTGGAGCGGGGAGATTTTGACTCTGACTTGCTGTACTCTCTCTCTCTGTTTACCAAATCTGTCTGACAGCTCCCATGACAGCGTAGCCGACTGAGGCAGCTGTCTTTGCCTCATACACAATGGCTAAGCAAAAAAACACTAAATTGTATTCATACTGCAGTGCAATAGCTGGGGGAAACTACAGCTCTATCAACTGTTGAAAATTATTAATTTATCATGTTCTTCGTGTACAGTATATGCTCTACTCTCTTTCAACGCTAGCATTTTATCTATGACGACTTTTGCTTCTGAGAAACCCGGAAATGTGAAAATGATCAATTAGCATAGATCCCGCCCTGAGTGAGCCCCACATAGTACACCATGTTTATTTCCTTGCTACAGCACCTATAATGTCTGCAGCACATACGCATTACAAATGTTCTGTTTATGGATGTACCAATGAACACAAGAGTCTCCATAGACTCCTGGCATTTGAACCACAGAGGACACAGTGGATGAATTTCAGTTATGTTTGAGCAAACCATTGTACGTACTGCTTCGCAAACGAAGGTCAGTTCAACACTGACCTAACAAATTATATCTGTAATTATACAAAAACAATATTTCTTCATGCAGCATATTCTCTAGCTCTGAAGGCATCCTAATACAGTTCCCACATAAGCACAAAAATGTATTGATGATCATGACAGAAAATGCTAATCGATAAAGTTAACTCATCAACTTGTAACTTCTTCTTGAGTCTCTCCATATGTGTCCCACTCCGGTTTGAACATATTGTATAAGGCTGAGCACTACTACTGGCCATTTCGGACATTTTGGCCTCATGAGATTCTCCAGTTTTGTTGTTGCTTGAGTATGGAAGCAGGAGCTGTAAATGCACCACCCTCTCCTGGAAAGGGGGCAGGGAGCAGCAGTACATTTGCATTTAAAGGTAAATAGGGGCAAATTGTACATGCTATAATAAATGATTTGTCAGGTAAATGATTTGAGCTGAAACTTCACATACACATTATGGGGACACCAGAGACTTACGAGGATTACTCTTAGACAGTAAAAGAAATGGACACAGCGACCCCATTGATTTCAACGGAGAAGACTGAAGCCCGATTATTGCACTTCCTGTCTGATGGCTGAGCAACTGCGCAGGCTCAAACTGAGCGTGACGACAGTCTGACAGTTGTAAATCTTCTAGTAGCGGTGGCAAGACAAATCTGAATCACCTAATTCCTCAAAAACGTTGTTGAAATATTTTGTCCCATTGCTTTTATGGACTCTCTATCTATGGGCTTCTCCCTTGACTTTATGCCTCTATGTTCCCCCGATTGCCTCATAGACAGTAAAAGATTGCATGCGAGCTTCTCCTCCTGTCTATACGGTAATGTCTCTATTGTGCGCCAGAAAGTCGCGTGGTTATGATTGCAATCGTTAGCCTATTTTTTACAAAAACGGCTACAATGCTCATGATAACTTTCGTTAACTGTACAGTAAGTAAATCCACTTCACCAGCTAATTACTCCTGGACAGTGATGCTATAGAGATACACAGAGCGACCGCAAAAACGGAAGTTCAAAGACAATTTTCTAAAGATGGCGGCGCCCTCGTTTATCTCGTGCATAAGGTCTATATGGAGAGCTATTGCCTCAGCCTGATCTCATGAAAGTGCGTATCAATACCACAAATGTTATTTCTCGCCATTTATATGGCAAAAATAGTTTTTGCGCGTCAGTTTTCGCGTGCATATGATACGCACTTTATGGCATGTAATACGCACGCACCCCCATCCCCCCTCCCCCTAATCCTACCCAATGAGTTTTCAGTGTGTAGCATATGCACGCAAAAAAAAACATTTTTGGCGTATAAATGGCACGAGAAATAACATTTTTGGTATTGATACTCACTTTCATGAGACTGCGTTGATTGCCTAAGTCAGGCTGATTGTATTGAGATGTTTTAGTGGTTTAATTTCACATCAATGACATACAGTGACGTAATGTTGGGGAAAAGCTATTGTTACCTTTCTGACATCAATGAAGGCAGATCCAGGAAAAAAAAGTTACCAGACCGGATGACGTGGATGTGTGTGGCTTTAAAGTCACCATGAAATCAAAATAGACCATTCTTTTTTTCTTTTCTTTTTTTATAGAATATTAGTTTATTATAAATATATTTTTTTATTATTATTATTCATGTGCCCTTTACATTCATGTAATCTTTAATCAAAATAACTTTCCCTCCCTCTTGCAATGACATCTTTTCTCTTCTCTGATGACGTGTTTCTCTGTGTGAGGGTGAGACGACCTGTAATCGCAGCAATAGAAAACCACAATAATTTAATCCATTCCCAATGGACAAAATCAAGTACCACCCTATGTGTTTTTTTTTTTTTTTTGAGAAGCCACATCACTCGGATATATGTTAAAATAGGAAAGAAAAGACTAACTAACTTCCGTTTTATGCTGACTTTAAGTCTGATTATGGCAGGACATGGTTCATTTTGCCTTAAAGATTGTTTTGCTGCTGTTGTCACTTCCTTTGTTTTACCCACATTTGAAATACGTCTCTCCAGAGGATATATTACAACCTCATTCTGTCCTGCTTATCAGAGTTCCCTGTTAACCAAGGGAACTTCCATACCAACAGTTGCAACAATCTACAGCTTTTCCCCAATGACTAGGTGTGTTTGGCACAGAAAGGGAAAACCTGAGTTGGCTGGCAAACCAAAAAAAAAATATTGTTCCAAACCTGTATGAATTTATTTTTTGTCCATACAATGAAAGTCAATGGTCACCAAAACTGTTACAAACATTCTTCAAAATATCTACTTTTGTGTTCGCAGAAGAAAAAAGATCATACAGGTTTGGAAAACATTATGGTGAGTAAATGATGACAGAATCTTCTTTTATGCAAAAGAAGGGGGGGGGGGGGGGGGGATAGGGAGTAGCCAGTATTTACTAATAGCTATTCTCTATGATTTACCTCCTCACTGCACAGTTGATCTTTGTTGTCTGGCTAAATAATGAGATTGTGATGTGTGAATATGGAGCGTCACAGGCAGAATTGTAATCTGTGTCTCCCCTATGGGCTTTATTAATAGGTGAGCCAGAATGAGAGAAGGCTTAAGCCTCTGTACGATTCAGTATGACCTAGATATGCGGCATTTCTCTGACCCACATCCAATTCACTACAGGCTCCACTGTGTACTGTACAGCAGGCTCTTTCTCTCCCATTATACCAGCAATTAATGGCTCTGAATCTCCATTAGAAGAACTCACTGTGGCATGTTGCATTCTTTCACCTCCTTTACTAGACGTGGAAACCTAAAGCAATGATTTAGTCTTTAGATAGTATGGAGGAATTGCTTGGCATGATTTTGACAAGGTAATTAACAACATATTCACTACCATGCATTTGCTTTTCCTCTTGCAAGTTTACCTATTAGGGGGGTAAATGGGATGACTGATACAGTATATCAGCTTGGTGTAATACTTATTCATGAAAAGTCATGTCATAGTGTACCAACTTGGGGTCACTTGCCGCTTGATGCATATTTTGTGTAATTATAGGTTTTATAGGTTTTAGTTTTTTTTTTTTTTTTTTTTATAAATAATTTATTACATTCTTGTTGCTGTGTGTTAATTGAATGTAATCTTGCCAGGTATATGTAGCCGGTTTATAAAAGCAATAAGCCCAGTGAATCTGTGGTTTACAGTGATTTTAGAACAGCTAATGGTGTTGTTAAGCATGACACAGAACAGTGTTCTTGTTAAATTCCGCACAAACACAAGCAAAGCTGAAACTAAAGCTAAATGTTGCAGCTATCCCCTACTGTTGCAAATCTCCTACTACTTATTTTTACCCTAATGTGTGCATGCATTGTGTCAGTGTGATTCATGTGGTGTCCGCTTGCTGCCCCAATGCTTTATAGTTTCTTGCTCTCCGGTCAACAGCTGTTGTCCAGTCCGAGTCAGATGACGCTGGGTACAGACTGACCTTGAGCTGCTGAACCCCACAGTTCTGTTCTGTCGATTTGGGGTGGTTAGAACGAGCCCAGCGTGCTGACAGACAGACTGCCCAGTAACAAACCTCATCAAACAAGGCCAGACAGTGACACAGTGTTCCCAGAGACCGCCTTCAGCACAGGCGGCGGACGGAAGCAAACATCATTGCCACAATCAGATCCATTATCCCCCATCCGTCACAGAGCAAACAGCCAGCATCCGTTACAGGCCCGCAGGATCACCGCTGACTCTTCTGCTTATCCGCACACACTCACATTAAAGGCCCTGCAGGGGAAATATTATGAATGCATTACGCCAGCTGTGAACAGCTCATCCAAACTGTTGTGTGGGTGTGTATCTGTGTGCGTGTGTGCACACAGTTTAGAGGAAATACATCAGTGTAATGAACATAGATCAGAAGATTATGAAATTTTAATGTCAGTTACATCCGGTTTTGCCATGTTTTGTTTGGGTATGAACACACATTTTAAGGTACCAATACAGTGTACAAACAGTATAAAGGACCTGCGCCTGGACACGTCAACAATGCAGTCCTGAAGTGTCAACTAGTCTCTCCCCTGTGAAGGCCTCCTTCCTTTCCCTTTACCTCTGTAAAGATAAAACGCTGTCAAAATAATTTACATTTTTAAGGCCAGACAAGTAATTTGTTGAGGTCAATTTTTAAAGAAAGACTGCACGCCTGCGCACACATATTCAAACACGCATACGTGTCACGACCGGCTCAAAGCCGTGCCAAATAAGTGGAGGACATAGTGAAGTTGGTAAGGTTGTACGTGTATTTATTAACATAAATAGAAAAATATATATAACAGGTAATCAATTATAAGACAACTGCTATTTCTGTCTGACAAACGATGTTAAATAGTCAGACAGAACTAAGATCAAATCATAACAAAGGAAAACAAAACAAACCCAACACAAAAAGATACGGGAGCAACAGCTCTCGCAAAAGTCTTGCAGCTCTGAAGGTCTCGAGGCTACCAACATTCTCAAAGCCTAAACTTATATACAGGTGTATATCACTTGATGAGCCCACACAGGTGTACATCATTCTCTTGATGAGTCTCCCAGCCACACCCACCGGTCGACAACAGCGGGAACAACTGGAGACCCGTCACATACGTATAGACTAAACACGTAATATGTGCACGACGTCAGTGTTTTCACAGGTTTGCGTTTTTGAAGTTTGCACAGAATTTTTTTTATTTTTTTTGTTACTTTTTCCAAGGCTTGCACCTTGGAACCTATTTCAAGGTTTGCGTTCTCGAGCCACCAGACACTGTTGTTGTGCGAATGAGTGGGCCGTTGCACATGAAGGGATCCTAAGTTAATAACTAATGATCTTTGCAACGGAAGTGAATCAATCAAAACTAACTTTAGCTGGACAATAACTTTATTCTAGAGCTGCTGTAAAGCCAAACAATCTCTGTTACTTTAATTTCCTATTTTCACTGTAAAGCTGCTTTGAAACAATCTATATTGTTAAAAGCGCTATATGAATAAAGGTGACTTGATGACTTAAAGCATGAATGTTTTGTGTAGATTCAAAACATCTTATTGCATTTATAACAACATGATTCATACAAGTATAACACTGATTTTCTCAGTGTTAAAGCTATAATTCATTGACAGGAATGTTGGATTTATTGGATCTATTTGTGTTCAGGAGTTGTCGAAAAATGAACTGAAAAAATGAACAAAATGAACAGTCTGTCATCTTATCACCCTTGAGCCATTTCAAATATGTATGCTGTTTTTGTATGTATGCAAAAGGAGAATTTGTGAAGCATTTTTATGCAGATTTGTTAATGACCATGTCTGTCAAGCTTAAAGGCACCATTCACCCAAAATTAATATTATTGTCATGATTTACTCAACCTTATGTTGTTCCAATCCTCTATGACTAACTTTCTTCTGCTGTGGAACATATGAGATTAAATTGGAAGAACATTGACTTTAATTATAGGCACAAAAAAGACGGAAAATAATGCAAGTTTGGAATGACATGAAGATGAATAAATTATGGTGTATCTTTCATTTTTAGATTAACTATCTATTTAGTAAGCACAAAAAAAATGTAAGTAGGCATGGTGCATATGACTCATGCACTATGTTTTTACTAATACTTCTGAAGACGTATGAAAGCTTTATGAGAGGAGCATTTCCCTTCACTGAATCTCACACATCAGCCCCACTCTTGGTGCCAGGATTACAATCATTAATGCCAAATCTCACTGGTTTATATGTGTCGTTTCTCGGCATATGGTGCCATTTTGAAGAATAGCCTTTGAAAACACCAAGAGATGGATTTCTTCCCCCTTTTATAACGAAAAGCTATCGTATGACTCCAGAAGATTTATATAATATAAACCACTGTGTGGACTACTTTTATAATAGTTTTAATTTTGTGATGAACTCTTTCTTACTTCGTAAGTCTTTGTTATAGGAAGGTGTGTGCCCAGACTTGCCCTTGGCATGAGGGAACCAGAGTTCTCAAACTCTCATTTGACATGACTGCCTAATGCTTTCCACAGTGCGGATCTTGGATCAGAGTTGACGTTTGCTCAATACTCGGAAGCTGCACTGCTGCTGTTAAATCAACACACTGAAGTCCTGAACTGAACAGTGACAGTTTAGCACTCCTTCTTCTACAGACATGTCCCTATAAAGGCCTTTGAACAGTTGGGGTTAGAGTTTAGGCTTCTTCTGAGCGAAATAAACCGTTGTTAGTAGGGGTTGAACCGACTAGTCGATTAGTCGACTAGTCGACCTTAATGCAATGCCGCGACGCTTTAAGCTTGACGTCGACTAGTCGCGTTGATCATGTGACACTATGATTGCGCTAATTTTGATACTAACATGTTGCAGACGACAACAATGAAGAGCCCAGAGGGTTATTGGAGCAAGAAAGCAGCATTGGTACATTAAGTGTGTGTAAATACTTTACTAACACATATTGTTGAAAACGAAAGTAAAAGCATGACGCACGCTCACTGTTTTACCAGGAAATTAGAGTTCAGTCTCTTTATTAAAATCATTAAAACATTATGTTTTTCATTTATTTATATATTGATGTAGCCTACCTCTAATTTACCCGCAATTAATTGGAATATTATTACTTGGATCTGCGCATCACTAATGCGATCATAATCATGATGATGATGATGTAAACAGTGGGCTGTTAAAGCCATCCATAACGCATTCGAGACGGATTTAAATCCGATAGCTCAAACCACTTCCCAGATAGCACAAGTCTCTTTGATGTTCTATTTACATCTGGAAGACGTATTTTAAAGAGTGTTTGCTCATCTGCAATACGTCTATAGGACGTTTCTGTCAGATGTCAAATAGATGTTTAGAAGATGTCTTTAAGATGTAATGATTTAGAATGCACGTTAAACTGACATCTTATAAACGTCTATTTGACATCTGACAGAAACGTCCTATAGACGTATTGCAGATGAGCAAACACTCTTAAAAATACGTCTTCCAGATGTAAATATGACATCAAAGAAACTTGTGCTATCTGGGTTCAGGTGGAGGTCTGGGCCGCTTAACAGACGAAACTGGACAAGTGTAAATGCATCTGGTTGTTGAAACCACATATGTAAATTGGACTTCTCCTAAAAATGCTAAAAATAAACGTGTGAGAGCATGTGAGAGCGTATTATAGCGATGAAGCTGCAACACGCATTGCCGCAGATGAGCAGCTCGAGCATTCATCAAGCCAACGTGCAAACTATCGCAAATCAAAGTGAAAGTAAGTCGCAGACACTTACACACAATCATCTTCGTTAAAAGTAAAGAAACAAAATAATCTTTAACAGTGCTGTCTCTCTTATTGCGGTCTTTGTTTTTGAAATGAGCTGATGATCAATAAAATGCAGCGCATTACTGTTGGTGTGGTGACGTGAAATCCGTTAAATCTGCATATATAGCGCGTTGTTTGAAGATCGGATTTATATCCGTTTTGCGAAAACATATTTATGTGTAAATTTAATCGTTTTGATAAATCAGATCAGTAAAAACGCATGAAGTGTCCAGGTGTAAACGGCCCCATTATGAGCTGTCAGCTGTCAGGGTTGCTGTGCAGGTAGCTGAAGACGAGGACAGAAGCTTCAATATAATAGGTTTATTCACCAAACTTAAAACTTCAAAAAACAAACAGGAACAAAAGAACAGACTCCAGGACTTCAGGGTAAAACACACAACCATACATTGACGACGATCGACAAACACTGGGAGAAAACACAGGGCTTAAATACACTTGAAATGATTGGATAATTAACTGAACACAGGTGATGAGACTGAACACAAACGAGGAGCGGGAAAACTTAACAGGACTAAACCAAAAACCACACAAGACAGGGGAAAACAAGATCACAAAGGATAACTAAACACATCAAAACGTGACAGTACCTCCCCCCTCCCCGAAGGCGCGTCCTCGCGCCGTATAACATCCAAAGGGGTGGGAGGGTGGGCGCCCTGGAGGCTGACGAGGGCATGGTGCAGGTCCAGGAAGCCTCCAGGGCGGAGCAGGCTGTGGGCGTGGCCACGGCGGTGCAGGCTGTGGGCGTGGCCACGACGGTGCAGGCTGTGGGCGTGGCCAAGGCGGAGCAGGCTGTGGTCGTGACCAAGGCGGAGCTGTGGGACCCTCGGGCGTCCAAGGCGGAGCTGTGGGACCCTCGGGCGTCCAAGGCGGAGCTGTGGGACCCTCGGGCGTCCAGGGCGGAGCTGTGGGACCCTCGGGCGTCCAAGGCGGAGCTGTGGGACCCTCGGGCGTCCAAGGCGGAGCTGTGGGACCCTCGGGCGTCCAGGGCGGTGAAGACCCTTCAGGTGGCCACGGCGGTGAAGACCCTTCAGGTGGCCAGGGCGGTGAAGACCCTTCAGGTGGCCAGGGCGGTGAAGACCCTTCGGGTGGCCATGGCGGTGAAGACCCTTCGGGTGGCCATGGCGGTGCAGACCCTTCGGGTGGCCATGGCGGTGCAGGCTCTTCAGGTGGCCATGGCGGTGCAGACCCTTCAGGTGGCCATGGCGGTGTTATCTTTTCGGGCCTCCGTGGATCTTTGGCCGGCCACGGCGAAGGCGTATGGCGCCCCCCCAAAATTTTCTTGGGGAGGACAGGCTCATGATCGGGAACTGACTTGACATCAACGGGCGCTGGGTCAACGGGTTCTGGGTCAACGGGCTCTGGGTCTGGGTCAACGGGTTCTGGGTCTGGGTCAACGGGCTCTGGCTCTGGCTCTGGGACAACGGGCTCTGGCGCTGGGTCAACGGGCTCTGGCTCTGGCGCTGGGTCAACGGGCTCTGGCTCTGGCGCTGGGTCAACGGGCTCTGGCTCTGGCGCTGGGTCAACGGGCTCTGGCTCTGGGTCAACAGGCTCTGGCTCTGGCGCTGGGTCAACGGGCTCTGGCTCTGGCGCTGGGTCAACGGGCTCTGGCGCTGGGTCAACGGGCTCTGGCTCTGGCTCTGGCTCTGGGTCAACGGGCTCTGGCTCTGGCGCTGGGTCAACGGGCTCTGTGCTGGATTGGACCAGCATATCAGGAAACTCTGGGCTGGACGGGGCCAGCATATCAGGAAACTCAGGGCTGGACGGGACCAGCATATCAGGAAACTCTGGGCTGGACGGGACCAGCATATCAGGAAACTCGGGGCTGGACGGGGCCAGCATATCAGGAAACTCGGGGCTGGACGGGGCCAGCATATCAGGAAACTCGGGGCTGGACGGGACCAGCATATCAGGAAACTCGGGGCTGGACGGGGCCAGCATATCAGGAAACTCGGGGCTGGACGGGACCAGCGGTGAAGGCTTGATTGGGCTGGACGGGACCAGCTGTGAAGGCTCTGGGGGAAGAAGCTCTGGAAGGTCGTCAAACGGGTCAGGCTCTGGCGTGCATGCAATGGGCTCAGGCCATACTGGACTCGGGACCACCAGAACTCGGTCACATCCCCTACTACGACCTCCACGGGTCCCACGAAATATGGCCCTCCGGGTTCCTACGAAGGCCTGCTTCCAGCTCTCCATTTTTTGTTTAGGTCGATCGTTCTGTCAGGGTTGCTGTGCAGGTAGCTGAAGACGAGGACAGAAGCTTCAATATAATAGGTTTATTCACCAAACTTAAAACTTCAAAAAACAAACAGGAACAAAAGAACAGACTCCAGGACTTCAGGGTAAAACACACAACCATACATTGACGACGATCGACAAACACTGGGAGAAAACACAGGGCTTAAATACACTTGAAATGATTGGATAATTAACTGAACACAGGTGATGAGACTGAACACAAACGAGGAGCGGGAAAACTTAACAGGACTAAACCAAAAACCACACAAGACAGGGGAAAACAAGATCACAAAGGATAACTAAACACATCAAAACGTGACATCAGCATCTAGGCTATAATTTTCTGTTAATTAATTGCAAATTGTGGCATGTTGCAAAGCAGTCCTATCTTTTGTGCTTTTATGAATGATGTCATCGACTAGTCGACGTCGACTCGACTTTGATGTCATAACAGTCGACTTCAAAAAATCTGAAGTCGTTCAACCCCTAGTTGTTAGTGAGATTTATTCTAATATTTATGAGAGCATAAAAAAGACAATAATATGCACAATTAATGTGCACAAGAGACTATAGCAGTAATAACTCAACCGTTGCAATAATTTGCCTCACTTTATTTGTTTCTAATATTAGCTTCTTTATTTCATTATGATATAATTGGGTGCATTTTTCCAATCTTATTAGTTTTTTATTACTGTTTTTCCTCTGTTGGTTATATAAGCCCTGTGCTAATTTTCATTCCAAATATTAATTATAGCAGTATTAACCACAGTTAGAGTAAATACTCCTTCATTATTTTAAGTCCAAGTGCTTGTCTGATTTTAAATGGGTTGTTGGAAAGAAGATAGCACAGAGGCTTCAAAGCATGAAAATCCTCTCTTGATTTAAAAGGAAACAAAACCAAAGCCTGGATCAATAGCTGTTCATTGGAGCGGCCCTCTCCTGCTTTATGAGAATGGATTGTGTGTTCTTGACAACACGTCTGTCCATCCTGTGACCTTGTCACTAAGGGCTCTTCCCTCTGTCTTATCTCATCAGTCCTTTGCCTGCTGTGCATCACAGATTTGAAAACATAAGATCTGTGATGTTAGACATTTTACACTCCTCTCATGCCATTTATTTCCTTAAAGGCTCATTTAATCTAATTATAAACCAATTCTACTCTAACAAATGAAATGATCAATACGTTTTAACAAGATGTTTTTTTTTTTTACATTGCTTTAAATCATCAAAATAAGTTATATCATGACAACTTTTGGGAGATAGGCATGGCAATGTTAATGTATTTGGTCTTGGTGGAATATATCTGATATATATGTTGCTTTTGCTGCTGCAGTGCAAGTACTGAGACTTGCTTCTGCCAATACAATCACAGACATTGCTGTGAGCATGTAAGATGCTGCTGCTGCTGCTGCTGCATAACATAGATGAAATCATAACATAGATGATTTAACCCCCTGCAGCATATCTATAAAGGTGGAGCTGGGGAAGGTGGAGGGTTACTGAAAGTGTGCTGCACCGCCTACCCCGGTATTTGTTTGAATGTTGAGATGCAGCTCATTGGACGCTGATGCAATCAGCTGTGCCATGTAGATAATGATGTGATTGCTACCAAATTAGTCAAATACTTAACAGCCTGCGCCATCTAGAGTTTAATGCCAGAACTATGTATTTAGGCAATTTTAAAGGGGTCATATAACGCCATTTTTGTACAAGTTAATATGAATCTTTAGGGTCTAAATGAAAACTTTGTAATATACTTTTATTAAAAATTCTCATTAGTATTTTAAGAAAACACTCATTTTACCTGCTCAAAAACAGCTCTGTTTTCAGCACGCCGTTTAAGTGTATGTGCCTTTAAATGATAATGAGCTTCGCTGACTCCGCCCCTCTGTTATGTGGGCGCTTTGACTTGACAACAGTTGAGGGTTTATTATGGCAGCGGGATTCTCTCTGAGGACACATCTGTGCAACCGTATCAGTTTGAACCGGAGTCGGACCCGAAACAAGATGACGGCCCCGAAGAAGTTCGACAATTAAGGCTCGAACAGGATGTTTCTGAATGGTTGGTTATTAACAATGTCACTTTGATCTATTTTTGTATGTACTGACTGGCAGGGTAACGTTAGAGTTGTGAGATACAAACGCAATGGCCCTCATTTATCAAAAGTGCGTACACCAAATTTCGAGCGTACACCTGGCGTACACCCTAAACCACGGTGACTTTGAGATTTATCAATATGGACGTTGGCGTACGGCACGCTCAAATCCCACGCCAGCTCAGGAGGTGGTGTACGCACGTTTGAGTTAGTGCGGAAACGCGCAGAAACACAATTCCTAACACCACAAAATGCGTTGACAAACTAAAACATATGACAAAAAAACAACAACAACAACATAGGCTAATTATAAACTTCAGTGTAAAAATCTGTCACAAAGAACCGGCAAAAGTAATGATTATGAATATGTAAAATATAGCAAGGAGATATTTTAATTGTTTATTAATAAAGAAGTGTTTTCTTTGTGTCGGCTGCAAAGATGAAGTTGAGATGCTGACTCGCGATCTTCGCAGTAGTGAACGCGCCAGAGAGAAATGCACATTTCAGATTACATAAGCAGAGAGCAGTCTGCAGTCTGTTTTCTTTCGTTTTGAATTGTTCTGTTTAAAAGTAGACATGTCTGAGGCACCTTATACGCTGAGTTTCGGTTTATTTATGAGATGAGCTCAGTTCACGCGTCCTCCGTTTCATATCATCTGCTATTTACTTTTCTATTTGTTAAATCCAGGTAGGCCTAATTGGTTGACGAAACATTGTTTAAAATTAAGATACAATTAATACAAAACGAAATTCAGTTTAAAGAAAGGTTTTGTGCTTTATGTTTGATGTCTCTGTGAAAGTTTTAAAATATATTTTAGTGCCGCTTTTAGAGCGCTCATGTCCGTATCATTGTTTTTTCCTCATAAATGCGAACACGAATAATAATAAGAATAAGAATATTACAAATGGACATGCAATTATTAATGTGAATGAATGGTAGGCTACTCCACATCACATCATCATCACTATTGTACATGATACGATATTAAATGCTAATTGTTTCAAAACACGTGCTGTAAAATAATGCAGTGTAATAGGTCATTTGATCTCTACGTCGGAGAAGTTTCTCTTCTTTGCCGTCTTCCGTGTGTCCATGGCGTAAAATGAGGGCGTGGGGGAAGCGGAGACTTGAATATTTAGAGGCGTGTTATTCTAATGACGATCGTTTTCAGCCACTGCATTTATCAAGGACAGGTATTGCGTACACCAGGATTTCAAAGGTACGCACAGCTTCATACATCAGGCGGTGAGAGGAGTGTAAGCATAATCTTACGCCAACATATACGCCCGTTTCTACGCAAGAATGATAAATGAGGGCCAATGTGTTTAACGTTACTAATGTAAGTTATAGGTTAGTTCGTTGACAGATTTATGTTGAAAACCTTTTTTTTTTGTAAATGTAGGCTTGTCAGTGATGCGTGACGTTATCTCAGTGTTAGGTACAACTATCGTGACTGAAACTGACATGAGGTCATGTCAGTAATGATTCTAGCAGTAGTTGAAGGATACCTAAGAATTTGTTGTATGTTTATGTTTAGTGCAGTAAGAAAATGTTTTATGTTTTAAGAAAACTTTTACATCTATAATATTGTAACTGCATTGATATTCCTGTTAATATTCCTGTTACGTTAACTGTAACATGTACACAGTTTTTAATAACACAATAACTATAACGCGTTTTTCATTATAAACGTGGGATTATGAATTATATTGAGAACATCGTAACGTTACATAGAATACATGCTGTAATACACCCTGAGTGTAAACATTAGCCACAATCATCGTGAAGCGTGTAAGGGATTTGCAAAGATTAATATAAAAGTTAATAAAACGTTACACTCACTTCTTCTGGAGGTCCAGCAGGAACACGAATAGTTGGTACCGATTCCTTTTTCAGTAGCAGCTTCTTAGCTAAACCTGATTTATATTGACCCTCGCCTCGTTTAAAAAGCAGTCTGGTGAGAAATGATTTGCGCAAACATGAGCGGATTGAGGTTGCTCGTCGGAAATATTCCCTTCATAAACAAAACTCAGCCACTGCGTCTTCAGCGGTTCAGATTTAGGAACACTAAAGTGACTGCTGTGTTCCTTATTACACCCAAGAACAGAACACCACAATCGCTTAGATGGCCGCCATTCTGCTCCAGTGTAAACAATGACGGACTATGATTGACATCTCACTCACAAGCGAGGGCGGGTCTGTGTTGAAACGCTGCTGTCAATCAACAATCGTGGGAGGGGCGTGCGAGCTTGTGACGTCACAGGCTCGAACGGCTCGATTTGAGGCAGGGGAAAACATATAAGGAGATTGAAACAAAACCACTGGATGGATTTTTATCATTATATGATGGCTGTGTACAGGCACTGCCAACACACATTTCAGTACAATCAACTTGTAAACGTACATGTACCATTATATGACCCCTTTAAGCTTTTTCACAAGACTCAACCCTTTTTTAAGTCAGTTTAGTGCAATTTAGTCGTCAAGTCACGTTTATTTATATAGCGCTTTTTACAATACATATTGTTTCAAAGCAGCTTTACAGATATAACAGGAAAATAATGTTGTAATTGTATTGTTAAATTCAAAATTAAATAACAAATTCAAGTTGAAATGACTTAAACATCCAAGTTGATTAAATGTATGCAGCCACTTTTTTACAGTGTTGTCACGGTCAGGTGGCTGTAGAAAGCGCACGACAAAGGACATGGTGATAGAACTTTAATAACAAACTCAGGAAGATAATGACCACTTTAACACAAACAATAATCGACAATGGACAGAACAGAAAAGGCAGTATAAATACACACTAAATGAGGACACTAAATGGGAACAGCTGACAAAACTTAACTACTTAGAATAGTGACTAATGAGAACTAATACAGACAACACAGAAACTGAACTAAATGGAACATACATGTGACAAGTGTATACTAAAATTTCCCTAAGTGTGACTTATATGACAATATTAAAGGGCACCTATTATGGCATTTAAAATGTTCCTAATATTGTTCTGGGAGTCCCCAACTACAGTTTTACATGCATGCAATGACAAAAAACACTTTAGTTGTCTTATAATATGCATTTATTTTTACCTGATTTGCTCATCGATTCCCAAATGATTCGTTTGACGACTCATTTTTCAAACCCCGCCTTTGCGTGACGCTAATCCGCTGTGATTGGTCAGACGACCCATTCAGTTATTTTTCGCGTTACCCCAATATTGATAAAGCACTGCAGTACTACAACACGCTCTATTCTTTATGACAACTCCAATAACAACGACAAACATTTTACATATTTCAAAACACACACACACACACAGCTTGGAGACCTAAGCGCTGAGCGTAACACACACACACACACACACACACACACACACACACACACACACACACACACACACACACACACAGCTTGGAGACCTAAGCTGCTTTGAGCGTAACTGACACACACACACACACACACTTATTGAGCATGCTACAAAACCCATTAAAAGCAACAATTATTAACAGTACTTACAGGTTGTGATTCGGAGGAGGAAGCCGATCCAAATAAACTTGGTACTAAACGTTCCTTCAGTATCAACCGACTCGCGAATCCACACTTGAAAGCATTTATGTTTGTAAAGGAATCCTCATTAAAATAACGCGAACACAGCTCAAGGTGGCTATACTTGTGTAGTATAGTTGTAAATATAAACTCTAGCCAGATTTTTCACATGCTCGTCCCTGGGCAGTGAAAAAAAAGTTCGCTTTTGATTCGCACTTCAGAACAGCTCGTCGACATGTTGTTTTCACTGTTTTCTGGCGCGGCAGGCGCGCGCAATGAGTGGGCGTGTCTTATTCAAATAACTTGTACAAGTGACGTACGAAAGTTAGAGAAAATGCATCGTTCGTCTATCGATTCATATCAGCGACTCAGAGTCGACTCTTACTTTTGAGAGACAATAACTTTGTATACGGTGAACTTTCATATTTAAAACTTTTCAGGATGTTTTCGTTCACTTAGATCTATGTTACACACTACATGAAAGGTAATTTTCAAAATTCCATGATAGGTACCCTTTAAATAGGCTTTTTTTTTTATTATTTTTTTTTTACAATTTTAGAAGCCTGGTAGACTTTTTCAATCATGGTCTGTGTTATCTGGGTCAGCTGGAGAGATTGAAGGATGTGTCAAGGCTTGCACTATCCGTCATGCCCTTCCCAGCTGGATCTCTTAGGACCCAGAAGTGGAAATGAGTAAAAGGTTATGTCAACTTTTAACGACTCTGGCAGATGGCATTTCTCATGAGGCTCAGGAGAAGCTTGTGTGAGGCAAGTTTGTCTTGTACTGTAGGTGTGAAGCACATTTACAAGTGTACTTATGAGGTACTTGTCCATATATACAACATTTCATGGGGTTAGCTGCATCCAAATTGACATGCTGTAAGAGTAAAAGCTTTATTTGATCATTAACTTATTTCTCAAACATTTGAATGTACCGGTATTTCAGTTGTTTCATTTTTAAAACTAAGAGCATCCCACATGGATTATCACCCTGCTCTGTTTTAGATGGGTCATACTCAAAAACCAGACACCCCATAATATGATAAGATTCTATATTTCCTTCTACTTACCATTTCCCCCTCAGGTCACTTACTTCACATTTTCTCTCTTGTTATTTTTAGCCTCTATAACCCCTGCAACTTCACATCATTGCAGATTATGGCAACCCAACAAGCCATATTATGACAGTTACATGTACTCTTAGAGGGACAATGATCACGACAAAGATATTTACAGATATTTTGACCAAGACATCCTGACAGTTTCTCCTACCGAGTTTGCATGCTGCCTGTGTGTCTCTTTACACTCCAGAACAATGGTTTCACATACAGGACTGCAGTGCCTTCTAAACTTTGTTTTGCACTCAATTTTGTGATGTAGTGAGCCACATTAATATTCTTCCTGCGTTAATTTATGCTTTATTTAGGCATGCATGTTATAGGTTCCAGAATATCATGTATATGCATTAGTTGTACAAACAGTGGAAAAAGTCTGTAATTAATGTTGATTAATTTTCAAAGTATATTACCAGAATTACAAGTTGAATTGAAAAAAAAAAATGACATGAATTTCAGAATGTCTTAATTGGTTTGCCTCCTTTTAATTAGAGAGAGAGAAGAAAAAAAACTAGATCAGACTTTTGGACTCCCACTGTATGTACTGCATTCTTTCTTACTCTAATATTGAGCTGGACTAATAATTTGTTTGGATTCATCGCATTTGATTTGTAGAACTGTTTGTGCTCTCCTTGTTATTCATATAATATTCAGTGAGACAAACCAGGCTTGTGTGTATTTGTTCCTGTGTGTGTTGTTGTGTGTGCTGCTGAATGTGTGGGTAGGAGTGACCTTCTCTTCACACACTTTTCATCCTGGTTACTGAGAGATCTAAATGAAGTCCTTATGTTTCTGTAAATGCTGCTGCAAGTATTTATTTATGTGGACAGTAATCACACTGAGAAGTGCTCTGATAAAATCTCACTCAATGGTTTTACTCTCCCTAATATAAAGGCCTTTACGAAATTTGGACATTGTTTGCTGACCATCCTGAAATGAGACCTGAACCTATTGTCATGGTCTCTCCGTTCTTGAACTAATTTTAATTAATCAAGCAAGATTTTGTTAACCCAGAGCAAATCAAAATAAAAATAACTGTGTCCAAGCCTTTTCAGTGCTAATTTTTCACTGTGTGTCTTTAGTAAACCCTGGAAGTAGTTTTTTAAAAGCCAAAATAGGGTTTGTGCTGGAGCAAGCTGTAAGTAAGTCTGGCCTGTAATATCCGCTATAGAGAAATCTTCTAGCCAAGATACTTCATTTCTTATTTCCTGAATCGTGTTGGGCTTGTTCACATAGAGAGGTGGTAAAGTGTTGGAATTTTGTCTTATGATCTGAAATATGTGTTTGGATGGTTTATTGGTGTCAGCTTGAGATGACTAAATGACAGGAAAAATCTTGAACTGAGGGCTACCAAAGTAAATCTATGTGAAGAACATACACGTATACTTGCTGTACCTTACATCATACTGTTTTATCAACTTTTTCCACCCTCTCTCTGACCCTTCAACATTTTTCACACTGCAGCGCAAAGCAGAACATAAGCAGTCCAAATGAACAGGTTATTCACACTGCCCACGTGAGCAGAGTGGTGACGTGTAGCAGGAGCGTAGGTCCAAGTAGAGTTTCAGCACTGAGTCTATTGTTGTCTTGCATAGCATGCTGAACACTTCAGCAACATGGAAAAGCCTTTTTGTCTTTTGCAATGTACCCTTTTATGAAGAATCATGCATAATACTGGATTATGTAAACAGTTTATAACTACAGTTTGGGTTTGAGTGGGTCAGAAATCGAATAATTTTAGAACAGGCCTTTTTTAACACTCAGTTTCAGTAAACTTTTCAGTAGAGTTTTGAAAAGTTACTGAATTGCTAAAACACTAAACCTCATTCTCTGAAAGCCTAAAACAATGTCAAATAAATCTCTCTTTCTTTAAAACATTAAAGTTCAGGTAGTTAAAACACTGTTTGCAAATCTTATGCACTGTTTTTGCAAAACTCTAAACACATTCTCACTCTCTAAAACACATTTCGCACTGTGATACACAACGCTAAACACAGGCAGGCAAAAGTTAAACACAACTAACACAGTGTTCATCGTTTACACACAACAACTCACACGTATTTCTAATGATGTGACCAAACAAACTGTGATAGCCTACAAGTCAGATCAGAGCCAAAACTGACTCAAAATGTTGGAACAATGGAAACAGCATAAGAGGTAGATGAGGAATAGTATGTATAAAAGGTGGTGAACAAGGAGGAAGATGATAATGATGAGAAAGAGCAAAGGTGTTGAGAATGTTGTCAAGGCTGGATCTGGCTTTAGGGTTTTTCCCTTTACCTGCAGAGACGACATTGTCTGTAATGTGGACAAAGTCCTCCGGCCAGACCAACATGAAGACATGATGCTAAAGCAGAATAAAATCTCTCTCACTGACCTTGATTTTGTTGCACTATACTTTTCTAAGTGACTGTAACATGCTTTTCATTTAGAGTTTTTTACTACAACCTGTTTGGCTTTTGCAGTTGGGTCACTGTATTTTCACAGTATATACAAGAGCTGAATATACAGACATTCAATACAATATTCACTATACTATTTGCACTCCATACAACTTATTCACCTTACTAAGTTGTGATTACTATACTGTTTTATGTGATTGTGAAATTTGTTTACTTTGTTTACTTACAGTTTTTGCCCGTTGCTTGAACACTATAGACCCATGCTTAGACTAAAGTAACACAACTTGAAGCTTTTGTTTCCATACCTCAAACACATGTACCCATACCTTAAACAAAAGCGCTGCTTTGCACTCTAGTTGCAATTCTGCAACACACTTACTCCTTTATGCAACACACTTGGTCCTGAACTACACTCTATTTCATACATAAGACACTTCGTTCAAAAATGAAATCTCAGAGTGCCATTTGGAAAACACATGTATCCAAAATACAAAACACATCGGGTAATTGCAACCACTCAAATACACAACTGAAGGCACTTACTTGCAAAACTGAACACCAATCAGCCAGATACAAAAAGCCCTCAGTTTAGCCATTTCAAGAACTTTGCAAGCATGGATGGAGGGAGAGGAAGAGGAGGAGGAGGAAGAGGAGGACAAGGTCAAGGTCGAAGAGGCCATGCACGGACCCCTATTTCTGATGATATAGGAGCAACTTTGGTGGGCCATGTCATCAACCATGGCCTGACTATGAGGGAAGCTTCACAGTGGCATCTGTAATATAAGAACATTCCGACTGGAAAACAGGTATGTCTTCACCTCTCTGCCTTCTACTCTACTCAGATGGGATTTACAGCACTGTACTACTGTATATCACATTACCACATCACGTGTACAGGGTATTGCATGGTGCTAATGCTCCTTTTGCAGCCAAAGTGGTAGTTTTTGTGAAACATACCATGATTCAGGGGCGTCGGACTGGGGGTAAAACCAGTACTGATTTCCAGTGCCCCAAGGGGAGAGAGGGCCCTTGAAAAGTCAATATTTTATTTGGAACATGGGGGCCCATCAGGACTGCCTATACATAGGGCCCGGTATCTTGTGCTACGCCCCTGCCATGATTACTTACAGTATATTGAGATGTTTCAGTACAGTGGATGATACAGTATATACAGTAAAGTAATGTAAGAAAAAGAAGCAAACCGATGACAATTTGTGGTTGTATTTCTCTAGAATGACTAGAAGACCATGATGGTTTTGACATGCAAGGGGATATTTTCCCGGTGCCTATAGCGGGAGAAGACATTGCTTGCGATGTCGATGAGGTCCTGTGGCCAGACCCCAACAGACGGCGGGATCCATGAGCCCACGTATGCACAATTGCCATGATTTTCTGTGTTTACAGTATAGTGTTTATTCTATTATAAATAATATATATATATATATATATATATATATATATATATATATATATATATATATATATATATATATATATATATATATATATATATATTTTGCTTTATCTGAATTCATGTTACTGCAATGTACAGTGCTGCAATGTACAATATTGAGTAGGCCTATTTGCTTTTTTGGTTGTTTGAAAATGTGCCTCCTGAAAATATGCCTTCTGAATAAACAGTGAAAATCAATGACTGCAGTGTTTTATATAAAGTAGACTAGTGTGTTCCCCCTGATCTGAAAGTGTATGCATATGATGCAAGTGTGTGTCATTTTGTCATCAGAGTTATATTTTGACAAAGGAATGTTAGGTTTTGATAGCAGAGTTTAGGGTTTGATGGTAGAGTTTCAATTTGACACAGATGTGAATGGTATATTTCCCAGTGTTGTGTCATGTTTAGTTGTGTGTAGAGTTTTGGCACAATGAGCGAAGTTTTGCAAAATGTGTTCAAGCAACGGGCAAAAACTGTAATTTGTTTACTTTTTTTCTGTAACTGCATGCTTTGGATTCTGTGTTCTCTGTAGTGTCTAACGAATGGTCTGTGGTAAAAGAGTTTTGAGGCAATAGTTTGATCTTGCCAGAAGAGTCAGAGGTTCTTTGAATGTTTAATGTTTTGAGAAAGTGAGTTTCAAGAAATGTTTAAGCAATTCAGAAAAACTGAGTAAGAATTTACCTTGAATATTGTATTATATTTTGTCTTGTCTAAATATATGTATAAAATATATCTTGTTTTAAGAATGCCTAGATTTATTTTATACTACAAAAAGACAAAAAAGAAGACAGTTTTAGAGTAGTATTGTCTTAGTGTAGAACTGAAAATAGGAGAGTGAGAAAGTGCCAAATGTTGAACACATAATGTGGGCTGCAGTTTTGGAAATATGTGGCACAAAATTGGATTGTTCCCAGTGTAAAGCATGACAAGAGCAGGAAGAGAAGAAAGAGGCTAAAGAAGGGCATAAAAAGCATAAGTTGCTGTGATTATGCAATAGAGTTGCATGTTAGTCTGCTGCGACCTTCTGCATAAAGCCATGAGTTTTAATCTTAGACAGGACAAGGATGCAAGGGCTGGAGGGAAGGACAGCAGAAGGACATGACGACTTACATAAGCTACACGCTTTGACTGAATCCAGTCTGACCGGAGTGAACTGATCTCCCAAATGCAATCTCAGTCAGATTCAGCACATAATACCACACATCTTGAGGAAGAGGACACAGCAGACATGTTAGCATACACCAGCTGGATGCCTGGAGGTTTCCATGCTGCTGTAGCCCTGGAGACGCAACCATGTGGTCTTTAGAGACCTCACAGTCAACCAGCACTGACCACCCACGGATTAGTACACAGCGATGCTAATAAATCAGATCTGAACACATAGATGAATAAGTTGAATGCACATTAGTGAAGTTTAACCTATGTTAATTACCCAGAATTAAAGAAAACTAAATTCACTAAATTAGTTATATATTCACTTCTACAAAAATAATTGGGTTAGAGAATTATTTAAGCAACACAGAACAAGATACTTAACTGCCCTACAAAGGCAAAGCGCAGTAACTACACATTTGGTCAAAAATGAGTTAAGACTTGTAATGGGCTTTATGACATGTGTTCTGTCTTGTGAAAAAATATCTGGGTTAAATTATGTCCCGTTTCGGAGATGCATTACCACTAATCTGCCCATAACATGTTTGACTGGCTGGTATTAAAAACTTTAAAGGCCTTTTTCTCAGTTTCTTTGTTTGCGTAGTTACTGCACTTTGCCTTTGTATGGCAGTTAACCTGCGCGACAATGTGCTGTGCACAAACATTACCGGACAACTAAACAACACAGACAGGCATTTAAATACACAGTGACGATAACTAGACGACGAACAGCTGTGATGAATGTAGTTATTGTCCATGGTGACTGACGAGTGGCGGGAAACTAGAACAAAGGGAACACATGTCATGAATGAAAACAAAACTGAACATGACTGTAACAGTAGCAAATATACAATACCATTCAAAAGTTGGCTGGCTTGGTAATTTTTGTAATTAATTTTGTACTTTTTGTTTTTATTATGCTCACCATTCACCAACGCTGCATTTATTTGATAAAAAATACATTAATATTGTAAAACAACAATTGATATTATATGTTATAATAATTGAATTTTCAGCATCATCACTCCAGTCTTCAGTGTCACATGATCCTTCAGAAATCATTCTAATGCTGATATGGTGCTCAGGAAAAATGTATTATTGTTATAAGTGTTTTAAACAGTGCTGCTTAATATTTTTGATACATTCTTTTGGGATTATTTTATGAATAGAATGTTCAAACGATATATTGATGTATTGACTGTTTTTAAAAGAAATGAATGACCCCAAACTTTTTAACAGTAGTGTTTGTGAAAGTACATTTTAATGAATATTTGACTGATAGCACTGCTTAATTTATTTATTATGTTGTTTGAATAATTGTAAAGGTTTGTGAACTAATAATAATTAACCGAGTCTGATAAACAACTGTGTTTTTCACAGCATGTTTCTAAAGACTCTCATGAGCATTGAGGTGTTTTAACAACACTGCTGTATTCCACCTTCACAAAGTTTAATAACAACAGAGCGACATTTAGCATCTCAGTTTCTTTTCCAAATGTTTGCAACGCAGCACAGGTGATATACACTCATTCTCTGAGTGGAATATATGTGTGTATATATATATATGTGTGTGTTTTTTGTATTTATATTTTAAACCCATATTACACATTGTCCTTAAATAATTTGTAACTTTATAAAGTTTAGTTATTTTAAGTAAAAAAAATAAGTAATAATTGCTAACAGTACTGACTGAAGTTCAAAATAGCAAATATTCAGGTGACCTCAACACCCTTTTTGTTACTCGTTCTGTTTCTGCGTGTGTGAGAAAGCAGGAAAGCAGGTGAACGTGATTTCATTTCACCAAGTACCACATGATCCAGGATCAACATCTTTGTTGATCCTGGATCAACTTTCCAATAAACCAATCAGATTTGAGGGACAAGTTTACAGTTTATGTCATGTTTAGGCTTAGAAGTTAGAACCAGGATGAAGTACTTAACATCAGTGTTATTCACCTTTCATTACCCTCTGATTTTAGGGAAAAGTTATGGGTAAGGTTAAGTTTAGGGGTAGGAAGTGGGTAAGGACTACATTTTGGGACAGGAATGTTGATCCAGGACCATGTCTTACTTGGCAAAATCACGGTGACCGAGAAAGCACATGTGATGGTAAAAGTGTTAAATTATTGATGTCGAGGTCTTTTGATTGACTGTGATTATTTTGTGTTGAGTCTTTCTAGTATTTTGCTAGTTTTCCTGTGGCCTTGTTTGCTTTCAGTACTAAGGTGTGATATTTTGCTCAATCATTCCAGGCAGAAAACTTTTTTTTTCAAATGTGATCAGTTAAATCAAGATATAGCTCAACCATTGGAGTTGCCTCTTTTATGCTTTTTTGAACATTACATTTCTGTAATTTAGCTGTTTATAAATGTAAAAGGTCTGCAAAGTTATAAAGTTCAAAGTTCATAACAAATATAGTTGTTGTCTCCTAAACGAAAGAATCAAATCTAAACTGCCGAAACAAGTCCTCAGCAATTTCTGTCTCACTTCATGTTACATACTTGTGTAACAATGTGATATGTTTGCATAATTCCAGACTATGGGCTTCAGTGGCTTTCCTTGAACAGAGTCTACTTTGACCCGCCCTCAAACGCTAGTTATAGCTGAGGCCTGGAAGAGTTCGGTTTGTGTTGCTGCAGTGTGTTGCTGCTTCACTTTGCATTCTCTTCAGAAGGATGAGGACTAGCGCTGGAATTGATATGGAAGATCGACGCCATCATTCTTGTTCCTAGACCAATCGCAGCAGCCTGGGCCATTTGGCCAATAAAGTAGCTCTGGGAAAGGAGGGGCTTAGAGAGACTACATCTTCGAAACTGTTTTCATATTCTTTGATAAATGAGGTGATGTGCAATGTATTAAGAAAATAGAAGTGTTTTTTTTTTTATTTTTTTTATTTTTTTTACCTTGGGTGACCTTTTGATCACACTTAACACTTCCAAATGTTTCCTTTGTCCTTAGAATAAATATGTTTACCATTCAAGCACTGCTGGCCCCACAGATTCACTGATTTGATTTCAGTCTTGTTTATCACCTTGAAGGGCTGGAGGCCTCAAGCCCACAGAGTGTTAATATCATCATCTTTCCCAATAGGCTTTATTGAATCTGACTGTATCTCTGTTGTGTGTGTGTGTGTGTGTGTGTGTGTGTGTGTGTGTGTGTGTGTGTGTGTGTGTGTGTGTGTGTGTGTGTGTGTGTGTGTGTGTGTGTGTGTGTGTGTGTGTGTGTGTGTGTGTGTGTGTGTGTGTGTGTGTGTGTGTGTGTGTGTGTGTGTGTGTGTGTGTGTGTGTGTGTGTGGCTTATTTTGGTTTCTCTCTGGTCAGAATGGAAAGGGTAAAGGAAGTCAGAGGGGAGCTAATGGCTGGAGTTGGGCTTGTCGTGAGTTGAAATGAAAGTCTTCCACTCGCATATTTAAAAATTAAAACGGGTCAGGATTAAAAATTTAACGCTGCAGACTTGAGAATCTAATCCACTGAGGGATGAAAGTCTGGGGAGTGTTCCTGATCTGCGGTACACAGAGAGGTAGGTGTGTGAGTGTGTTTGTGTGTCTCAAAGAAGGGTTATTATATGGAAACTGACATAATCCCACACCATTATGATCTGTGTGGGAAAGAAGAAAATGTCTCTTTTGTTTTTTTATGTAACACTTGCTACTGTAAATTGTTGAAACCTCTTTAAAAACTGACCATCCATCTTATCTTTCTCTCCTGTTTCCCTTCTTTCTTTCTATCTTTCTTTCTTTCTTTTTCTCATGTCATCTTCCCATTTTCCTCATTCTCTCGAACCTCCACACAATTCCAACTCTGGTTCTACCGTGTCCTCCATTCAGCGAGCTCAAACCAGAGCAGTCATGCTCATGAGTACCCAGACTGCCAAGAAGGGGGTAATGAAGCCAGCCTGCTGGTGTCCCCTCTGGTGGTGGCTGGCATTGTCATCGGGCTGGTGCTCTTCCTCTCCTGCGTCACCATCATTGTAGGCAGTCTGCGCAAAGACAGCCGACTGCGCAACCCCCACCTGCGTGCCAGCTACGGTCAGTGACCTAACTTCATGGGCTCCATAACATATCAAAAACACATAGGCCTGGTTTCACAGACAGGGCTTAGATTAAACCAGGATTAGGCTTTAGTTCAATTAGGAAATTGAGCTTTGTAGGTAGCTTTAGATAAACGTGCACTATAGAAAAAACATTAATGGTGTGCATCTTGAGACAAAACAATGACATATTTTAATATATGTCAGTGCAAGTTACTTTCAGTTAAAACAGCTCAAACATGCATTGTAATCTGGGACTATGGCTTAAGCCTTGTCTGTTAACTAGTTTTTGTCTAGTATTATGTTGTGGCATGCATGACAAGTTGGTTTTTCATACTATTTTGTCAATGTTATTCTGAAAATTTGAAACTTAAGCATCCCTTCAATGCTTTTTTTTTTTTTTTTTTGAGTTCAGGGAATGATGCCAGTCGAAAGGCTGTCCTTGTATAGCTCTTAACAGTTAGCCTTACCCAGTAGTTAGTGATATGGCCAGCAAGACCTTTCTTTCTATATTATTTGGCATTGACTATTATAAACTGCAGCATTTTGAACTGGTGTATCGTATCATGTTCCAAGGGCATATTCTCTTTTATAAATAAAATGTGCTGAAATCTTTTTTTTTTTTATGTCACAGTTTGGTTTCTTTTTTTTTATCTTATCCAGTGACATTTTCCCTATTATGTTCAGTTATATAGCAGACCTTTAAGGGTTAATTCACCCAAAAATGAAAAAAAAAAAAAAAACTCATGTCGTTCCAAATCTGTAAGACCTTCATTCATCTTTGGTGCGCTAATGAAGATATTTTTTGATGAAATCTGAGAGCTTCCGACTTTATTCAAAAATGTCTTCACTTCCGGGTTCTACGTCAGAACTCCGACCGGCTCTTATATCAGCACCACACGCATACAGTATGCATCATGGTGCTCACATAACCAGCGTAAGAGACTGCCATGGAACTACATGAGGGTGAGTAATTATTGACAGAATTTTCATTTTTGGGTGAACTAACACTTTAAAGATAATGGTTTTATGTCATAAACCACATTTTTATGCACATTACATTGTCACTGGTAGTGCAATGCTTTAAAGGGGTAGTTCACCCAAAAATGAAAATTCTGTCATCATTTACTCGCCTTCATGCCGCTCCAAACCCATAAACCATATTCGAAACACAAATGAAGATGTTATTAACTGTCCCTCCATTAAAAGTCTTCAGAACCAAGACATTGATTGTTCAAAAAGTGCATAAAGAGATGATCCCAATATTCTGAAGAGACAAGATCGCTTTATATGATAAACAGATTTAATTTAGGAATTAAAAATGGAAGCTTGAATGTGCTTGTGTGATGTGAGAACATATCTCTTTTGTTCTTAAGCATCAATCAACTATGTTTGAGCTGCCACTATATTTGATGTGTTGAATGTATGTTTGTTGATCAATATATATTTGAATAAAAGCTAAAAGATTAAATCTGTTTATCATATAAAGTGATCATTTATTTTTAGTAGTCTTGGGTTAAACCACAAAGCAGCAAAGTTTTGGTGGAATAGATTTTCAATGAGGTACCAAAATATCTCAGTCATTTGTGTTGTAAAGATGAACAAAAGTGTTTTGGGTTTGGATCGACATGAGCAAATGGTGGAGAGGTGAGACAATGATTAAAATTTTTGGCTGAACTATCCCTTTTAGAGCATGACAGTATTGGTTTTGGCAATAAATAACGTACAAAACAATGTGTGATGTATGGAAGTCTCACTAAAACCCTCAAACCTATAATATAAGAAACAGAAATTCACATGTTTTGTTGTTGTTGTTGTTTCTACAGCTCCAGATGGCCTCTCATATGGTGGCTCCATTGGAGAGCTGAGGTCCACTTGTGTTGAGGACTTTCCCCTGCTTTTGACTTTGACTCCTATGTGGAGACACTGTCTCAAGTCAACGTCATGTACCCAGATTCCCCACCTCAGTGAGTAACATTTTACCTCTGGAATGATAGGGTACAACATAAAGGCTCTATGGGGTAAAATGCTCCTTTGATTGTATTTTCCTCCACAAAAACTTGCTGCATGCAGCACTTTCCAGAACATCCGCTTTTCAAGATGAACGTGGATTTTTGGCTGATCCTTGACACGAGCGTGGGCAGCAGTGCAAAGATGATTCTGAACTACTTTGATCTAATATTTTATGTTTTTTATTTTATTTTGTAGGTTCAAGTTACAAATGATAATTACTAAAATTATTGAATACATTTTGAGAGAAATGTATTGTTAATGATTTTCTGTTTTGTTCAAGCTTATTAGAGCAACAGTTTTTCAATATTGGAAGAATATGTAAAAGTATGGTATTTGGGGTAAAAGGCGCCCCTGCTGTTGGGGCTAAACGCACAATAATTAACATGATAATAAACAGTTGACTGACTTTTCCATTTGTTGACATGATATGGTTAGATTCAGATGGTAAATATCATATATTAGGTTGGGTGAGATAATCACCATAATGAAACCATCATATTTAAAAAAAATTGACATTAATCATATCATAATAAAAATATGATTTGTTACTACTGTAAATCTAAATTAAATTATTATGGGATCTTTCAATGCTTTCAGAATATTTACTTTTTTTAAATAGTTGTATGTATTTTTAAAATATATTTTATGTTAACATATTTTAATGACAGTATATTTACTAAACAAAAAATAATAATTTTATTTATCAAAATAAAAAGAAAATAGTGCAAACTTTTTGAACACGTATCAACTTAGACATTATTAATTTTGCTAAAGTATTGTATAAATATTGTGTGCCTTTTGCCCCTTGCTGGTGAGCCTTTTACCTCGTGTGTGTGTGGTAAAAGGGCCATCTTGCCACTTCACACACTTATACAATTTTTAAACAAAATAAACCACTTTTATTATTTATTTACACACAAAATCTGTTGCTCATTTTTTTCACATGAGAACAGTGAAAATCGATTTTTTCTTAAGTTGTGCCTTTAGCCCCGTTTTACCCTAAATATATTGTATATACAGTGGAAGGTAGAGGAGGAAGCGTGTGTAATCAGTAATGAGATCACTTTTATCGGCTGTGACAGAGAAGGCACACTGCCTCTTTAATGGATTCCATCCTGCCGCCCTTTCCACAGTCTTTAAAGGTTTTAGCATAGCATGAGCTGAAAACTAAACTGAAAGTCAGTTTGAGAAGATGAAGATAGAAATAGTCCAGCATAATTTGCCATATTTCAATTGAAGTGTAAAACCTGGGACACGCCAAGCCGACTTCAAAGAACTAGCGGCGACGAAAACCGACTGTGTTGTCGCCTCTCGTCGGCTGCGTCTGGACCAAAAACACACAGCACAGACTACAGCAAACTAGCACGTGTGGTCTGCGTTATCTGACTATAATATCAGTTAACTGACTATAATATCAGCAGGTATCAATAGTCTATATTCGTCATTCAAAAGGAGAAACCGGATATACAAGATATTTGAAACATAAAAAAGCTGCATTACCATTTTGCTTACCATTTTGAATATCAGTTATGTTGATAACTTTCTTCATTTTAAGAGACTCATGTTGTTATGAAAATATTCACGTTTTGAAATGCTCGGGTATGATAACATAACATTAGATCAGCCCTGTCTGTCTTCTTGACTTGCTCTCTTTCATCACTTTCGCTTTAATTCATGCACTGACTCATTCGCTAAACTGAACACCCAATCAGAGTTCCCCTCTCCGATGGCCCCGACGTCAATTCAACATGCTGAATTGGGCAAGCTGCCACGACTTGAGTCCAACGAGAGCCGACGTGTGGAACACACCACAAAAACTATAGCCCGACAGACACTCGCCGAGCCTTAAATTTCACCCACCTTATATGCAGACATTCAGTCTTAAATCGTCTGTTTGAAAAAAATGAAAGTTGTGAAGTCTGGAAAAAAAACAGAATTGCTCTGTGTTGACACAAACCCTCCTCTTTAGGGACATGTGTTGGCTAAAACTAGAGTCTGTGTTATTTTAATTTTTTTGTATTGCTTGAAAGTTTAGGGATTCAAGAGAAATGGTCAAAAAAAAAGAAAAAGAGTTTGCAATAGTTGTATTCACTCTTTTCAGCTCTCAGTCCTTTTCCTTTCTCTGTTCAGAAGGTTCTCTCATCCTGTTAGGAAGGTTGGACACCTTCAACTTTCAGCCTTCAGCCTGTTCTCCTAACAAGCAGGGATTGCTGATAAATGCCATGGCTTTGCACTGAAAAAGGCTTGGTGTGTTTGATCTAAATGGCAGCTTGTCTAATTGGCATCTTCAAAGAATTTGTCAGTTCCCTTCCTTGCCATTTAGACTGCCTGCCTTCACACAGCGACCCATAGAATACTCTTCTCAGGTAGGGGAGCCCATCACAGAGGGATGTTTCAGAGTGAGAAAGGTTTTATTGTTTATCAGATCATTTCAATACAGTGACTTCAGGTTGGATGCAAAAACCAGATGCTAACAAAAAAAAAAGTTGAGTTCGCAGCCTTTGCTGTTTTTAGCATTTGTTTCTCATAAAAGTTCCACGAAAGCACTTTGATTGTGTAAAGGAACCTCACTAATACATTATAAAAATCAATGCTAAAACATTATCTGAGGTGATACATTTCAAAATGATTATGACCTCAGTGGAATCTATACATCCTGAAATCATTAGAACTATACTCTGTATCATGTAACTATACTCTATGAGTCTATCAATTCAATTCAATTCAAATTTATTTGTATAGCGCTTTTCACAATACACATTGTCTCAAAGCAGCTTTACAGAAAGTGCATTACGGAAATGTACATAGAAAAATACAGTTAGTTAATCATGTATTAATTTAGGGCATAACATATCGCCTGCGTTGAGTCGTCTCTTCACAGGCGTTGAGTCGTCTCATCACAGGTGTTGGGGCATCTGAAGTCTCCGTGAGAGGCTGGATACAAACTGGAGCTGACGAACGCTATTTACCTCAGATAACAGCAGAAAGGCAGATGGGAAATAATTAGCATAGATGATATAATATTAATGCATTCGAACTGATTCAGCAGTAGTATAAAAGGTAAGCATTAAGTGAATGCTTGGTTAAAGAGATGACTCTTTAATCTAGTTTTAAACTGGGGCCCTGTCCACACGGACACGGTTATTTTTATAACCGTGACTTTTTTTTGTGTCCAGATGGAAACGCACTGAAACCGAACATTTTTGAAAACCCCTGCTGAGGGTGAGGATTTTCAGAAACGCCGGTAACGTGTTGTCGTGTAGACAGTGAAACCGGGGTTTTCGCCTTGCGACGTCAGAGTGTGCGCCGTTATCCACTGTGTTTGACGTCAGATTTGCGCCTACCGGAACCGGTAATAACTTTTTGTTAGGCTTCTGATTGGCCAACGTGGCTTTACGGTTAGGTTCATGTCGCCGCCTGCTGGTGTGGCATACTCTTGACCACGCTTGATAGCGTGATTTTGCGTTTTCATGTAGACGGAGACCGAGCACGTGTGGACGGGATTTTTTTTTAAAACGCTGGAGGAAAAACTCCGGTTATAAAAATACCCGTGTCCGTGTGGACATGGCCTGGGACAGCGAGTCTGAGTCTCGAACAATATCAGGAAGGCTATTCCAGAGTTTAGGAGCTAAATGTGAGAACGCTCTCCCTCCTTTAGTGGACTTTGATATCCTATGAATGACCAGAAGCCTCGAATTTAGTGATCTTAAAGAGCGCGATGGATTGTAGGGCGATAGAAGGTCTGTTAAATACACAGGAGCTAAACCATTTAGGGCTTTATAAGTCAGTAGTAATACTTTGTAATTGATACGTAACTTAATAGGTAACCAGTGTAGAGATGATAAAATTGGTGTTATATGATCATATTTTCTTGACCTAGTAAGAACTCTAGTGGCTGCATTTTGCACTAAATGTAGCTTTTTTATTGAGGATCCAGGACTATTGAGGATGCAGGACATAAAGTCTATAAATTCTATTATTTTATTTTAAGAAATTATAGACTCCAAAACAATTATAACTTTTTGGGGGATAGGATATAGTACTTTCTGGTGTCTTTGTGATGTCATAACAGTAGTGAATATTTCAAAATCATGATGAACATATTGGGAAAATTCTAAAATTGTCAAAATCGTTTTTGAAGTGTATAGCTTCTGATGAAGCAGTTATGTATTCCGTAATGTTGTCAGTGATGTTAGAACTCAAATACCAAGTTTAAGGTCATTGTGATTGTGGAATGTATTGCACGAAGCGTCACCTTGTATTCAAATTGATAGTTATGATAGTGGAGAGTAAAAGTAAGAGAAAAATTAAGCAACCAAAACATGGCACTCAGACCAGAACAATAGAATATAATTTGCTGTAGTTTTAGTACCTGTAGTTTCAGTTTTTGTTCTTTTTTTAATTTGGGGGCAAAAGGCTCCTTTATCTTTACTCCACATTAGGAAAGAAAAAAAATACAGGTGTCTGACCCATGCGTATATCCACTGACCTACAAAGTGATTGGACCGAGAGACTCCCAGATATGAAATGAATGAGAGTGTGCGCTCTTGACAGCACACACTGCACACTGGCAGTTTTTAGTAGATGGGAAATCAAGAAATGTGCATTGCTACACCCACATGCATCTAACAAACCTTTCATTTGAGTTTGTTTTTTTCTGGAGAGTGTGATTTGTTTGTCATTCATTTATGAACTTGACTTGAGAAAAACAAATTGCTTTCAGATGTCAGGAGAGTGAACCTTTTCAGTTTTTATGAGCTATAGACCCAATTTACAGATTAACATGACTTAGACACTTAGTACAGTGAATGTGAAAATAGCTGACCAAACGTGAAGGTGATCTGATATTACATCTCAATATCATTACACCGTGGAACATTCTTCAAGAATATGGAATTCAAATACAATTATATAACAAATATACAACTGGATATGAAGTGAACCAAGGTGAAGTAATTTACATGGCTGGACAGTCTAGGAAAATTACCTGGCAATGTCAGCATGAGCCAATTATAATTCATGAACTTGATGATGACATAACCAGCCCATCTTTCCCTTTAATCCCCATTTAAATTCATCCCAGTGCCACTGCCTGAATATATTGAACCTTATCGAATGGATTGCGTGTAAATGTTTCCCTGCTCTTAAATATAAACCGTGGTGTGCTGCTGTCAAAGATGTTGACTCAACCTGACTGAAGTGAAGGTTGACTTGTGACTTAATGCAGAACAATCACTTCTGATTGACCTGACTCTTGAGTCAGTTAATCTACTTTCAAAGTGACTTTGTCTAGTTAGGTTATTTATCACTCCTGTAGTTATTCTCTCACAGTGCTGAAATTGTTAAGCGTGTGTGTGTGTGTGTGTGTGTGTGTGTGTGTGTGTGTGTGTGTGTGTGTGTGTGTGTGTGTGTGTGTGTGTGTGTGTGTGTGTGTGTGTGTGTGTGTGTGTGTGTGTGTGTGTGTGTGTGTGTGTGTGTGTGTGTGTGTCTGTCTGTCTGTCTGTCTGTCTGTCTGTCTCAGAGAGGAAAGGTTTAGTTGGGGTCATGCTTGTGCTCAATTTGCCTGCCCTTCATGGCTTGTTTCACAAAGTGCCAATGGTATTTACATCTCTATGACAGTTCCATTAGGCTGGCAGAGCCCTCTGGTAAAGCACTGTGAAGGGGCTTTTTAACAGGGTGAAATTAGCTCTCCACAAGAGCAAGAGCTACCTGAAAGAGCAGGGCTTCCTCCTATTAAAAAGTAAATTATGACTGATATAGAATATTACTGCTGGCCTGGAGGCCTATTAAGAATTACTGAATGGTGTGTAATTCTATTTGGGAGAGATATCCGACCCTCTGTCCAGATACTAAATTTAATTAGAGACAGGCGGTCCATACCCACACACCTCTGTTGAGATGATGTGGCAAGATGATGAAAGATTACCACTACACACTCTTGACCACATTTTATCCTACAGTGAATAGTCTGCATCTAATGCAATGTTTTATAGAAAGAAACTTATTATACTACAGTTAGTGCCGGTCCTCCAATTTGATTGGCTGAGCTGTGTTTCAAGAGTGCTTAGGGCTGTGCAACAATTAATCGCATACAAAATAAAAGTTTGTGTATACATAATATGTGTGCATATGTATGTACATTTTTCTTAAATACATACATGCATGTCTGTGTATTTATATATACAAAATCATTATACACAGTACACACACACATATATTATGTAAACACAAACTTTTATTTTGGATGTGATTAATTGTGATTAATCGTTGCACAGCCCTAGTGCTGATATTTTATGTGTCTGTGTTTACACATTACACATTCCAGATAGACTGTATATTTCGCCAGTCTGTCTGCGTGCAGCCCAATTTTCGTGACTGTGTGCCGATGGTGCACCTGAGGGATTTGAGCACTTGAAAACAAAATCCACAAGATAGTGTGCACGCGCCGAACACATCTGCGCTCATGGCCAAGGGAATGTACTTTGAAAATGCTCGTACGCTCAACTGTGCGCAAGTCAAAGTGGAATGCGGAAAATGAAGTATACACGTGTCTTTAGTGATGGGGATTTTTCACTGACTCTTCCTCCATGCTACATCTATGCGCCAATAGGTGGCAATGTGTGACCTTTCGAGACAATCGTTGAATCATTAATTCAGTCAATTCGTTCAACAACACTGAGGGTGCTTCTCAAATGAAATGCTGTGTTCTTGTAAGGCTGTATCTATGCTGCCACGCCAGTGCTGAAGGCCATCTCAATTTGAAGAATCTTTGGAAGGCAGCTTTCGTTTCGTGTCCTTCAGTCAGCTTATTCTGAAGGATGCATCAAGTGTATCCTTCGCGTCCTTCAAAATCCCTTGCACACATTCCAATTCATGAAAAAGAACTGATGGAAAACGAATCCGCACTGAACTTGTTTGAGTTCATTATGAAATGTAAGACAAAAATAATGTTTTCAGAGATGAAGGCATACAAGTTATCTTATGTTTTGTTGTAAATTATTAAATTAACACTAAACTGTCGATAATGTAAGCCACTGGGAGACCACAGACAGTTTTCATTCACTAAATTAACTGGCTTTTTATTTATTCAATACAAAGTATTTTTTCCAAAATTAAGTTTTAATAGTATTTTCGTACCATGACCGCGGGGGCAGGAACATGTGTGATGTTCAATGCGCACTTACTAGACTGTATCATTCTAGCGTTCAATGCTGAGGAGGAGTCTAGCCGATGAAACCTCAGAAGGACTGGTATAGGAGAATCATTCAGGAACAAAAAAAGTCACCTTTTATGGGTGAGTGATTGAATCATTCATTCAACCGATTATTTCAACAGCATTAATTCATTTAGGATTGGAACAAGTCCTCATTTGGAAATATTTTAGTTGATGGAGCAAAAATAGACAAAGGAAACCAGCAATATTGTGTCTAAAATCTAAGTAATTTAAAATGTAGTTTATTTATACAATTCATCATACTTCTAGTGATAATCGTGCTTTTGGTCTGATAGCATGGATGTGTTATTGTGTGATATTTCTTTACTTAAAAATATTAATATTACATTTTTGCTTCTTCCATTGTAAAGACCTCAATTCCAGGGTTCTATGTTTTACTGCTATACGGTTATATAGTGTTCTGTATGGTATCTGTGAATTTAAAGCGTTTGAGAGGGGAGGTCTTACAGATGCTAAGGCACCGAAGCCGAACGGAGCTCTCGATCATTGCCTGCCTCTCTACTAGCCTTCATTCATCTGTGCCAGAAATGAGTGGGGGCAGAATCACTCTTCAGATCAGAGGAGATGAGCCTCCAGTCACATCATAATGTGCATTTATCACCACTGGCACATTGCAGCCTGCCCTTTCAGCCACTGTTACAAACTAACCGGCTACAAAAAAAATATGTCCTTAGAGGAAGAATTTTTTTTTTTTCGTGTGTGTATGTGGACTGGCATAGGACCATTATGCTGTGTTGGAACTGGGCTACCCAGGCATTTCCGCATGCCACGTTTGGGAACATGCCAGTTTATTCTACATGCACATATGTGGACTCTAACATGGAGTTCACCGCTATGCTGTTCTTTGATGTCTTCAGGACTTTGGAAAGAGGAGCTATCAGCACAGTGGGGCTGACAGGGAGTGGCTGTGGCATGTGACTCACGCCAGGACTGCCATGGCCACAGATGGCACCTGGGAACTTAGTGCTCAGGGCATGTATATGAGCTGCTCACCTGTGGAGCCCGTGAAGTGCCACTTCCGCAGAGCAGAAGAAAACTAGGCAGATCCCAGAAACGCACACACACTAACACTGTGTGTGTATGTGTGTGTGTGTGTGTGTGTGTGTGTGTGTGTGTGTGTGTGTGTGTGTGTGTGTGTGTGTGTGTGTGTGTGTGTGTGTGTGTGTGTGTGTGTGTGTGTGTGTGTGTGTGTGTGTGTGTGTGTGTGTGTGTGTGTGTGTGTGTGTGTCATTGGCGACAATTTTTACATGCAGCCCGTTTATAGTCTGTTTATGTTGTATTTTTATATTTTATATTATTTTTATATACAAATTTATTTAAAGTTTGGGTGTGTAATGATACTATATTAAAGACCTCTGCAGGTGTTTTTCATCATGTTCTCTGGGGAAGGGTGAACTGTCTGCATTAGACCAAGGTGGAAAAACAACTGATGATCATATTTGTTCCTGAGAAGAACAATAGTGTGTTTCAAAAACACATTAAAGAAAACACAGGCTGATTATTATTTTAGGAACGGATAGAAGAGATGAGAAACACAGTCATGGCTGGGCTGTGACATTTGCATAGCCTGATTAATAAATTATTGTCAGTTGAGGTTGCACCTCAGTATGTGTGTGTGGAGTATGTGTGTCCTCAGTCCCTGAGGAGCCGTGTTCCTTAACGGGAAGAAGGGTGTGGTGCAAAACATTTCTCGCCCTGTTGGCCTTTGCTGAAGAGAGCGAACAGCTTTATGTAACACAGAGGGATATAGATAACCCAGAAAGACCTCTTTGCTATACCTTATTATCATACAGAAAAAAGCCAAATTAGATTTCCTGTGATTCATCGCAGTGCAGGCTTCGACATTTGGAATGTGCCTTTATCTTGATAGCACCTCACACACACACACACACCTGCACATGGAGGATTCTCAATCAGAGTTATTATTTATGGATGAGGAGTAAGGGAACACACCGCTGAGGGTAACCAGGGTAACAACAGATGTCTTATTCATATTGATTATAGGTTACACAGCAGGTGTTGTGAACCTTTAAATGAGCACTGTATCAGGCTATAGAGTAGAGGTCTACATGGAAATGAAAGTTAAAGCCTGAACCTGGTCCATAAATGAACCTTCTGACCTGACCAGACTTGACCTGTCAGAATCAATCTGTCTTTTTTTTAAATTCACCCTATCTGCTTTCTAAATGCTTGTGTTTGATCTTGAACAATAAGTTTCAGCTTTTGGACCTCGTCATTTTTCATTAAAATATCACTGCTTGATCTTCCGTTGTGTGTTCATCCAATCAACAGCCAATGCATAGAACCATGTCCCTGCCCTGCATTTTTTTATTTTTCAGTGATCTGTTTCACTCCAATGAATGTCACAATACTGAAGAAAAGATCTGTCACTTCTTTTGTTACAGGAGTATCAAACACAAGTGCATGAGTCTTGCAGATGTAGTTTTACAGTGCTGTGATTTGACTCAAAGAAGAAAAAGCGTATAGACAAAAACAAAGTAAAGCTAAAATGGTTTAATTTTTTTATTTTATTAAATGCTTATAAATATTTAATAATAACCAAAAATTATTATAAAATTATTACAACCACCAATCTGAGCTAAGTAACAAACACACCCTGTTTGGCATAAGGTTATAAAAAAAATAGTAAAATCTGATGAACAGATTATTTAATGGTAACTCTGCTTGTTCCTGGAGTTGCATGATAAAGGTTTAACAATAATGCTCTCTTTAGTTTTGTTTTCCCTGTTTTCTGTTTGCCTGAGTTCTCATTGCTTGTTTGTTGCCATGGTTGCTAATTTAGTAACACCTGTTCCATGTTACGTTGATTATGTCTCTCTCTGTATAAGCCCTCAGTTCTTTGGGCCTTTCCAAATACCCACACTTGCGGCCTTGGCCACTTGAGAGCGCTTGCACGAGACATGAAGTAAGTGCGCAAGACTCTGGTTTTTGGTCTCGTCTTGGTCTCAATCCCAACCCTTCAAAGTATTGGCCTTGTCTTGGTCTCAGCACATGCTGGTCTTGGTCTTGACTTGGACTCAATTTAGGTGGTCTCAACTTCAACACTAACATGTAGTTGTGCATTGATTCTCTGTGATCAAGTTGAAGTTGTTAAATTCTCTTGTATCTCATTTTTCCTGTGTATCGCTCTTCATTGGATTAAAATGCACAGTGCTGCGTGACAAAATGCCGAACCTAGAAAATATTTTTTTTTAATGGATATTGCAGCATCCTTTGTGGCCCTCACTGTGAGAATATTCCTTAAGATGAAAATTCTGCCTGTTTCTGTTTGTTGGCTGTTTTTATTTATATATTAATTTTTTATATATATCTTTTTTTTGGATGGGAGCAAATTAAAGGGATAGTTCACCCAAAAATGAAAATTCTGTCAGTAATTACTCACCCTCATGTTGTTCCAACCCTGTAAGACCTCCGTTCATCTTCGGAACACAAATGAAGATATTTTTGATTAACTCTGAGAGCTGGATCACTCCTCCATAGGCTTCTAAGGGATTGAAACTTGCCATCCCCAAAAAGTTATTAAAGAAATCGTTAAAATAGTCCAAGTGACTACAATGGCTCAATCTTAAGTTTATAAAGCGACGAGAATACTTTTTGAGCGCAAAAAAACAAACAAAAATAACGACTTTATTCAAGTATTCATTTCCATCTCTGTTGGCCTTGAGATATTCACGTAGTATAATTTCGTAATCTCATTGCTTGTTTGTTATCATTCAGTCAGTCTGCTATTTTATTATAATATTAACTCATGATCGGAGGCTTCCATAAATATTTAGTATATTCGTAGAGTTACACTTCAACTAAGTTTAATGGTGCAACGCAAAAATATTTAGTAGTGCGTAAGTTGTAACTTAGTGCCCACTTATTTCAAAATTAGGCTAAGTTTTAACTTGCGGATAGCTGGTGCCTATTCCATTTCTTTGTTCTTTAGGCGTCTTCAGTGTTTAAAGTGTAGTTGATTATCTTTGTTCCGAAAGTCTCTAGTATTTTGTTCTTCCTGCGTCTCGCTCTTCATTGGATTAAGCTACACAACAGAATGCAGAATTGGGTGAATAACACATTACACTGTGTAATGCAAGGTAAGGTACAACCTAATGAAAAGACTGCATTTGTGTACAATCCAAGGAATGCAGTCATTGGCCATCATTGCCAAGTTCAGTAGCGGTGTCTGCTGAAGTGTGTAATTCTTAGACACGGTGACACCACAGTATAGCTGAGTGCAGTATTCTCAGAGACGTGTGCCAGAGCATTGTGGGGTTATGAGCATTCAGTCAAGCTGTCAATATTGTTTGACCTGCTTATGGTGGCAGTGTAAAGTGTCCAGCCATGGAGTCATGTTAGCTGTGGTCCCCACCTGTAGAAAAATGTGCTGACATCTGGATTAGTATACTGAGTTGATGTGTTTGTGTGCTGTTATGTAGGTTATCTTGCATTGTCACAGGGTTTTCAGGGGCTGGGGGGAAATAAGTATTATAAAAACATGGTTAATACCAATTTAAATGTCAGCTGTTGTTTTAAAGTTAATTAATTTCATCCTCATATCAGACACTTTAGGTAGAAGAAAAAATATATTTATGCCATACTAATCAAAGTCATACAAAGTCAAATAAAAAATGTTGACTTGCATACATTATAATTCTAGTAAAACATTGAACTAAAGCAAAACTTTACTCGCAGATGAAGCCTGAAGACAAGGACTTGAAAAGAGAATGAAAAAAGTGTAGGACTGAAAGGGCTGGAGTAGGTAGAAGAAGAGGAGACTTGGGTGTGAGTGCACAAGTCATTTGTAGTTCAATTAGGGTTTTGTCCTTTTTGGAGATTCACAGCTTGACTAAAAAAAGTTAGTGCTTTTATTTTACAGACCTGTTCTCCGTGTACATACTATGTACTTATTATAGTAATTGCAATAACTGGGTAATAGGTATAACCCTGAACCTACCCCCAAACCTAGCCTTAACTCGCAGTTACTTTTGGATTACCCAGGTAAGTACACTGTAAGTACACACAAGTGCATGTACTGTAAAATAAAGTGCAACCAAAAAAATAAAAATTACACTTTCACTATTATGGCCATTTTAAAGCATTTTTTGTTGTCTTGAAGTTTAAAAACTGAACAAATATAATTTAAAAGCCGAAACATTTTCAATTGTAGTATATTATGTGTACAATATTATGGCTGCTCATTTGCAAATATAAAATGGGTTTTATTTACAGAAATCTTGTGGATCTCTTTCATGGAACCGACTTTTAAATTAAGCTGCCATAGGTGGACATGAATTATTTCTGATGCTTTTACAATTGTTGATCATATAATAAACATATCTGATATCAGCAGTAGCAGCTGTATTGAGGGGTGTCCCATATACTCCGAGATCTACTCCCTATCATCCTTCGTCAAGCTTCAGTGAGGTGATGAGGGCTAATTAACACACCACCTGCTCAACTGGAAGAGCTAATGATACCAGGGAAATATGGCTAAGCATGACTGGGACCCATTAAAGGAGCAAGTAAAAAAAAGTTCATTTTTTTGAAGTGGTTCAGACTAAATCAAACTAGTCTCCTTCTCTTATATGTTCTCTGTCTTTTCAGTTTCTTTTCTCTTGTCATGATGGTGATCAAACCGCAAAACGCCTCTTCGTGACCTCTGAATAGCATATGTCATGTTTGAAGGTCATTCTTTAGTTTTGCCACTGCATCTCTGGTTGGCTGAGATTAAAAACCCAGAGATACATCAAGCAGTTGAAGTTATCAACAACAACAAAATTTGTCAAATAATAAAAAATAATTTTGTAATATCTTAATTTAATAACAACAATAATAATTATTCCCAGAAACCCATAGCATCAAACAGTTGAAGTTATTAACCAAAAACATTTTTTTACAGAAACATGTATTGCATTCATTTTAAAAAGGCACATTCAATTCAATAAAACACATGATTCAAATAATTAATTTAACCTAATGTTGCCTGAAAATGTATAATGTTATAAATGTGTTTATTTTTAAGTGAAAATGACTAATTTTTGTATGGAAGACATTAAGAGTCATGAAAGTCACTTGTGCTCAGAAAGGCTGCATTTATTTGATTCTTTTTATTTCAAAAATATATATATATATATTATTACAATTCAAAATAATTGTACTACTTTAATATATTTAAAGATGTCATATTCCTCTGATGGCTAAGCTGGATTTTCAGCATCATTACTCCAGTCTTCAGTGTTACATGATCCTTCAGAAATGTGTATAATTATGCTGAAGAAACATGTATTATTATTAATGTTGAAAACTAAAATAAATGTCTTTGATGAATAGAAAGTTCATAATAACACCCTTTTTTGGTCCCACTTTATATTAAGTGGCCCTAATACCTGTGAACTTACATGGTTACTAGATATGTACTTAGTATGTAACTACAGTGTAAATACACATTGGTACATAGTATTTACAACGGTAATATCTGTGTAACTACACATATGTAACAACCCACGGAAAGGTATGTGTAAGTACAAATGTGTAATAGGACATTGGTAACAACACTTTTTCCACTACAGTAAGTACACATGTGTAACAGGCATTGTGTAACTACATTTTGTAACAACAATATGTATTCACACAAGTTGTTCCACTTTCACACGCAGTCTTCCATACTGTAGTTACCAGTTAAGAACACACTGAAACCATGATGATTCCTATGTGTATACCATTTACTATATGTCCGACAGGACTTATGTTGAATTACAGCTAAAGTTTTCCCTTGTGGTACCAGTGTACTTACATGGTTACTCCTCAGGAACTCTGCACTTGATACAATGTGTTCAATTATCATAACTTACTGTGTATTATGCAAAACCCAAACCTCTGTGCAACACTGTATTAACAGTGTACTTACATGGTAACTCCTCAGGAACTGTCCACTTAATATAAAGTGTAAAATAGTCATAACTTACTCTATAATATGCAAAACCCAAACCTATGTGCAACACTGTATTAACAGTGTACTTACATGGTAACTCCTCAGGAACTGTCTACTTAATATAAAGTGTAAAATGGTCATAACTTACTCTGTAATATGCAAAACCCAAACCTCTTTGCAACACTGTATAAACAGTGTACTTACATGGTAACTCCTCAGGAACTGTCTACTTAATATAAAGTGTAAAATGGTCATAACTTACTCTGTAATATGCAAAACCCAAACCTATGTGCAACACTGTATTAACAGTGTACTTACATGGTAACTCCTCAGGAACTGTCCACTTAATATAAAGTGTAAAATGGTCATAACTTACTCTGTAATATGCTAAACCAAGACCTCTTTGCAACACTGTATTGACAGTGTACTTACATGGTAACTCCAAAGGAACTGCAGGGTCATTGTTGTGTACCACAGTAAATGCTAAACACAAGGTTACGTAGTGGATAGTAAACTCTGAAATATAAATGTGATAGTTATGCTTATAAAGATTCTGGGATATTACTGCATAGCACTTTTAAAGATTTACTCTTTATTTTTATATTTTTTTTATTTTACATTGTGGTGACCTATTTGCCTTTACAGTAAATTACAGTGTTCTGTAAACAATAAACAAGATTAGCCTACACTTTAAAGCCTTAAAAAAAACCTTGTTTAATCATTTAACCATTTTGTAGCATTTAGTTTATTTACTGTGAGACACAAAAAGCGTTTTCTCCAATAAAACACAACATAAATTCGCAAAATACATAAATTTTATGAACCTGATGTAATCCAAATATTTAGAATCCACGTTGTTTGCAGGAAACAGATCCAAATTCAGCCCTTTATGATCTTCATCTTCATTTCTCAGCAGCGACCGCAAACGTCAAATCCCGCGCTCAGGCGCGCTGGTGATGAATTCAAATTCAAAAAATGCGCCTTCAAGAAGAGTTACGACATGTTTTACGGCCGTGATATCAAACGCTCATTGGCTCTCGCCTGCTTCGTCACAGATTGCGACATGCCGTGTTTCAGTCGGTGTAGTAGGCTACAGAGAAGCGCGCGTGCCTTCACACAGAGCGAACCGAAACCACATTAACATTTTCATGGATTAATAATTTATATTCTGATCTGTACCTCATACACAACTATTATAATACTGCCAGAGAGGACTGCGGCTGCAACGCATCATCATGTGAACCACTTTTGGTACCGGTTTTGACATTTTCGCAATAAACAAATTATTGTGAAATTTATAACGTTACTTGTCTGTATGTTTTGGTTTTTTTTTTTCTTCATAAGTGTAGCCTACGTAGTTTTAAGGAATGGTTATGGGTAGGTTTAGTTGTATGAGTAGGATTAGTGGCTCAAAATATATTTTAATGCTATTGTTAATAAAACTATGAGAGGTTTGGGTTTGCTGAGATGGTCTCTGTTATGACCGTTTCACACTTTATATTAAGTAGACAGTTCCTGAGGAGTTACCATGTAAGTACACTGTAATATGCAAAACCCAAACCTATGTGCAACACTGTATTAACAGTGTACTTACATGGTAACTCCTCAGGAACTGTCTACTTAATATAAAGTGTAAAATGGTCATAACTTACTCTGTAATATGCAAAACCCAAACCTATGTGCAACACTGTATTAACAGAGTAAGTTATGACCATTTTACACTTTATATTAAGTGGACAGTTCCTGAGGAGTTACCATGTAAGTACACTGTTAATACAGTGTTGCACATAGGTTTGGGTTTTGCATATTATAGAGTAAGTTATGACTATTTTACACTTTATATTAAGTGGACAGTTCCTGAGGAGTTACCATGTAAGTACACTGTCAATACAGTGTTGCACAGAGGTTTGGGTTTTGCATATTATAGAGTAAGTTATGACTATTTTACACTTTATATTAAGTGGACAGTACCTGAGGAGTTACCATGTAAGTACACTGTCAATACAGTGTTGCACATAGGTTTGGGTTTTGCATATTATAGAGTAAGTTATGACTATTTTACACTTTATATTAAGTGGACATTTCCTGAGGAGTTACCATGTAAGTACACTGTCAATACAGTGTTGCACATAGGTTTGGGTTTTGCATATTATAGAGTAAGTTATGACTATTTTACACTTTATATTAAGTGGACAGTACCTGAGGAGTTACCATGTAAGTACACTGTTAATACAGTGTTGCACAGAGGTTTGGGTTTTGCATATTATAGAGTAAGTTATGACTATTTTACACTTTATATTAAGTGGACAGTTCCTGAGGAGTTACCATGTAAGTACACTGTTAATACAGTGTTGCACAGAGGTTTGGGTTTTGCATAATACACAGTAAGTTATGACAATTGAACACATTGTATCAAGTGCAGAGTTCCTGAGGAGTAACCATGTAAGTACACTGGTACCACAAAGGAAAACTTTAGCTGTGATTCAACATAAGTCCTGTCGGACATATAGTAAATACATGGTATACACATAGGAATCACCATGGTTTCAGTGTGTTCTTAACTGGTAACTACAGTATGGAAGACTGCGTGTGGAAGTGGAACAACTTGTGTGAATACATATTGTTGTTACAAAATGTAGTTACACAATGCCTGTTACACATGTGTACTTACTATAGTGGAAAAAGTGTTGTTACCAATGTCCTGTTACACATTTGTACTTACACATACCTTTCCGTGGGTTGTTACATATGTGTAGTTACACAAATATTACCGTTGTAAATACTATGTACCAATGTGTAATTACACTGTAGTTACATACTAAGTACATATCTAGTAACCATGTAAGTTCACAGGTATTAGGGCCACTTAATATAAAGTGGGACCCCATTTTTTAAATAGAAATCTTTTGTAACATTATAATTGTCGTTATTCTCATTTTTGATCAATTGAATCCATCCTAGCTAAATAACAGTATTATTTTATTTTTTTTAAAATGCACATATTTTGTGTAGACAAAAGATGCATCTATGACAGAGATCTTTGTGCCCACCACAAAGCCCCCTCTCATGTGTAAGCCTGGGGTGGCGGCCTAAACCAATTCTAGCATCCTGTTTCCGCTCTCTCTCTGACGGTCTGATATGGTTAACCATGCCGAGATCCAATTACCCTGCTGCTATTCGCTCTTACTCTTTCTAACACTCTGTGCCCTGCTCTTGCTGAGGTCAGAGGCAGATGACTGCTTTACTTCTACTGGAAGTGCCCATGACCCTGGTTAATGTAGCTCATCACACATCATTTCCATCCAGGAGAAAAGCAAGAAAGTAGGCGATTTCACTCCCTTTCTCTATCTTTTTGTTTGTTTTTCTCCTGGATGGAAACATCGGGCAGTGAATCTGATATGCTTCACTTGAGCTTTATTTGCTGTGTAGCAGGGTATCTCAAAGATAAAGTAAAATTGGCAATTTGATGTGGTGGGAAGAAGAAAAAAAGTCAAGCATGATACTTTGAGCCAAGAAGATCTTATATTTAGACATTAATGCCATAAGTACAATTTTAGCTCACGAGGCTGGATGTGAGTGTTCTGGGGGCCACAGATCATTATTACATATTCAGGTCTTTAGCCACCCTGATCTACGGTATATATGGATGAATCTCTACTTGTCGAGATTATAAAAAACTCTCCTGATATTAGAGTAACAATTACAGTAGAATAAATAAAACATATTTTGTTACCTTTTGAATCTTGGAAGGGTTCAGTTTGAGCAGATGTTTTATACCATCATCACTGTCCTCTTCAGAGATCATTTCCCAGTACATTCAGCATCTGGCTCATATTCATGATCTCAAACATATTCTCAAAACTATCATTTTTAACATCTTCAAAATCAATATTTTGATCGCTGCCAGCTTCTTCACCAGATCCACCACTCCCACAGTCCACAGTGACACTAATATCTGATTGTGTTCAGTACTTGCTCTGCAGTAAATCTCTGAGCCATTTCAGGTTTTGCTGATGATTCTTCCTATTCTTTTGTTTTCTGCCTGCGATAACTATGAGTGAAGCGTCACTTCATCATTGTGTATCAGACATTGCCACTTGTTTAAATTGCACTTATTCAGTTATCAAAGATTCAATTATTGTTGTGCAGAAAAAATATATACTTGCACTGTTACACACCTCGGTTGTTAGTGACCATATTAAATTGATAAAAAAATGTATGGGGAAACAGGCACTATTTTATAATTTTATAATTTTTTCTTGTTATAGCGTTTATTATTAATCAATTAAAGAACACTTGAATACAGAAGGTTAATGTCTAACTTTAAAAAAAAGGAGGAGGGTAGTGAATTACTTCTCGGGTCTCTAAAGACCCGAGGTATGCGTTAAATTGTTCATTTATCATTTTAGATTCATGTCATTGTTTGAATATGTTATTTGTGTGTCATTTCCACTTCTGAGTCCAAGAAAAAATGCCCAAAAGAATAATAAAGAATCCTGAACTATCATGAGATTAATCACAATATTTTGCTCTGTTAACAGCCCTAATTAACAATATTTTTGTGTACATTTAGGTTTATTTGAAATGTATATTTAATGTTTTACATATAATACTTTAATCATTTTTGTGTCTTTATTATAATGAATCATTCTGGAGACATGTATTCTTTATAATATCACACAATATATTTTCCCCTTACAGATTATATGTATTTATATATTAGCAAGGGGATCAAAATATTTAGGCAAAACTTTTTTTCAAAATCCCTGGGCCAAAACATTTCCTGCCCTCTAGTGGTTAGAATAGTTAACCAACCAATTTTACAGTACATATTTTGTGGTTCCCTAAAAAGGTGTGCAACAGGATCCTCCTATATTTAACAAAATTGTATATTATATTGATAGAAATGTTGTCGAAATGGGTCCGACTTTATATTAAGTGACAATCTATTTTTGCATTTAAAAGTTGAATTTCTTGCCCAAAGCCAATAACAAAATTTTTAGAGCTTCCAGAAATAAGAAAAAAGTTGCGGTCACAATTGTGACCGGTGGGATTAAATGGGTTAAGGTGTAAGGGAAGGGTCAACTGTGTAATTACAAATGTTATTACATAAATTAATTACAGCTGTAATTACATGCAGGTATTTTCAAAATGTAAAAACATGTATGTACACAATAAATCCATTGTATCAAATTATTCATTTCAATGTAAGTACATTGTACTTAAAGCCACTTAATATAAAGTGGGACCTAGAAAGGAAATCAGATGTGTATATAATCATATTTAATCAAAATGGTCGTTTTTATTTTCAGTTACGATGAATGTGTGGGACAAGGGACGCAAATATATGTTCCTACGGACGATCCACCCCCCTACTCCCTCACAGACCCGTGTCGTGCACACTATCACAGAGAGACGGAGGATCTGCCCGCTGGTGCTTCCTGGGTGTCTGCAAGCAGCTCTTCCCAATACCCAACCAGACTACAGGATTTCAGACACCAGCCAATCGCCTCCATCTCTTTGTCAGCCTTACCTTTTGAAGAAGCGCCCCCATACGAAGCAGTGGTGAGTGAACAAAACCAGCCCCTTCCACTGATGCCCCTGGATCTGCTCAAACACACTGCAGCGGACAGCAGTCCTCAGGACAGCGTTTCCCACAGGATCCTGTAATCCTGACCTCTCCTGCACACTCATGCGTCACCTGTACCAAACCAGCTTTGACTCTTTTGTGTGGCTGAGGTCTCCGTGAGTCAAGAGCTGAAACCGACACCTGCAGAAGCCCACAATTACCTCTCACTTCACCTGACGATGACACTGCACCTCCTGTTTTATCTGACAAAGCGGGAGCCGCCATGAGAACCCAGGGCTAGCGACCACGTTTTTTGTGCGTCACCTCACCTAGTCTTTTGTTTATGGTGTAATTATCTTCTCTTACTGATAGACTTATAGATTATTTCAACTTCACAAACACCACAGCTAATTTCGGATGGCCTGACTTTAAAAAGAGCAGAAAGCCTCCCAATGAACATCACCTGGAGAAATTTACGTGGGAATAGAAATGTACCTTTCTTTTTAGTCTGACAATTTGAGCGTGTTCTTGCATGAGTGAATATTTCCACATGACTATCTCTTACAACCTTTTTTTCTTCTTTTTTCCAATTTAGGGTTAGTTTTAACTATTTACGTTTTGTAATCTGTAAAGTTTTTTTTTAAGATAATATTTTGTACATTTCATAGAATAACTAGCAAATATAATAAATTACCTTTAAAGCAATTTGAATGTCATCAGAAAATCGATATGCTTTTTATCCATACTTTTCAACTCCTTACATCAGTGGTTCTCAATCAGAGGGTAAATTCCATTCCCAAAAGTCCTATAATTATTTATATTAACATAATATTAATTAGAATTCTGGAAAGGAAAAAAAATATATATACAACATTAAACTGACATTATATTTTTTGAAAAGCACCATGAAATCAAAATTAACATTTTTTTTTTTTTATGGAATATTGCTCTATTAATTATAAATGATTTATCTGTGCACATCATTATTATTTTTATTTGATTTTGTGTGCCCTCTTAATCTTTGATCAAAATAACGAGAGCGGGACAATCTATCACTCATACGAGGTCAAAGCAATAGCAAACCACAACTATATCCATTCCCGATGGACAAAAATCAAGTCCTGCCCTTTTTTCTTGTTCAAGAGGCCATTTCCCTCAGATATGTGTCACAGTAGGGAAGAAAAAACTATCGCAACTTCCATTTCATGCCGTATTAAGTTTAATTATTGTCTTGGACAAAGAAGGGCCTTGCAGACAAAAAGGTTGAGAACCACTGCTTTCCAGCTAGTTCATAGATCACTGTGATTTCTTTATATTTCCTTCTTTTTGCAGAAACTACTGTTATCCTAAAGTCTCCTGCATTGCTAATTTTCAAATGCATCTGAAGATCTTATTAAGAAAACAACAGATGTGCGATTAGTATGATATCAATGCATATGACAAATACAAACTATAGTTAGAAAGGGCTGTAGGGGACACTTTGCCAAAGGTTGTAAAACAATTTTACATTGTTCTCCTAAACCGCATTGATGATGTGTACATTATAACAGAAGAGCTGAGACTGGTAACTAAGTAGCTTAATTGCAAAGCCATTGTAGCAGGATGTCAATATGAAATAAAACATAAGATAGTTCTTGCTGGACACACTCTGTGCTTCCAAAATAATTCTGTATCAGATTTGTTCTTGTTTTTGTTGCCCATTGCCCACTTCATTTACTGTAACAAAATGGCTTCCCTGCACATGCATGTTAAATACAAGGTGCCTATTAAGCACCATGACTGTTAGACTAACATGCTAAAGTGAAGAAAGTTGTCCACTCACTTTTTTTTGTACCTTCACACACACACACACAAACACACACACACACGTGTGTGTTTTGTGTGTGTGTGTGTGTGTGTGTGTGTGTGTGTGTGTGTGTGTGTGTGTGTGTGTGTGTGTGTGTGTGTGTGTGTGTGTGTGTGTGTGTGTGTGTGTGTGTGTGTGTGTGTGTTTTGTGTGTGTGTGTGTGTGTGTGTGTGTGTGTGTGTGTGTGTGTGTGTGTGTGTGTGTGTGTGTGTTAAAAGTTGCCCATAAATTGACTGCATGATACCTCACCTCTATTCTCCTCACTCTCCCCTCACCGCACGAAAGTATATTCTTATAGAAAAGAGGGTCTGTAGGGATTTATTCAATTGAATTTGGTGCATGAATGCATTTCTTGTGTCGTGAAAAGCAGCTCAAAGCAGAAATGAATATTAAATGGCCCACTATTATTTATTTATTGTAGTTTGAACTTTGAATGTCGAGCTTGTCTCGTTCTGGTCATATAGCTCTGTAAGGGCATGAGCTGTATTGGTTAACACTTTAGATGAAGAATTACTCCAGATGTTATATGATGTAATGAGTAGAGGTGTATTAGCTGTTGCCACCACACTATAAAACTAATACTGTATCTGTACACTCTTGAGTTTAAGTTACACTTGTTAGCACAAGACTGTAGCAATTCTGTGTGCATAAAGATAAAATGAACACAAGTCTGATTTAAAGGAATATTGCCAAATTTTTATTAATGAAGATATACTTTCCATTCGTTGCATATTTTCTGTCTGTTTTTATAGGTTTGTGCATTTTAGTTGTATCTATGGAGTTGATGTTCCAGAAAATCACTTTAAAATGGCTTATGTTTGTGTGCTAAACTATTTCACCAGTTTCATTAGACCACATGGATATTGATTCTTACACCAGAATAGCACCCTGGCATCAAAGCCCATTGTAAATGTTGACTTACGTTTGATTAATCTACATCTCAAGTGTGTTATTTCTCTGTCATAATGTTTTGGTCGGTTGTCCAAAGTGATAATGCTGTTTCATAGAGCTGCAGATGTCGATGTATGTTTTGTATAGGAGTCTTTATTCCTTTACCACTGTATCCTCTAAATAAATAAAAACACCAGACTTCTATTGAGACGTTTTTTTTCTGAATTTTGTAAATACAGAGTAGTGATATACACACAAACTTAAAGGTACACTATGTAACTTTTGGCTCTCTAGCCCCGGTTCAAAAATAAAACAGGATGCATTTACGGAAGAAAATTGTTTTAGTTGTGTATCAGCTCTGCATGACTGTGCAGATAAAGATTTTCCAACTGCTCATAAAACATTCACTACTGGGACAGTTTGCCCAAAAATTAATTTTTTTTCATTAATTAATCACCCTCATGTCATTCAAAACCCGTAAGACCTTTATTCATCTTCGGAACACATATTTAGCTATTTTTTATGAAATCTGAGAGCTTTCTGATCCCTCCAGACCTTCATTGCAACTTTCAACTGGCACAGTAGTAAAGACATTGAAAAAAAAAAGTCCATGTGTCTGCAGTGGTTCAAATGTTATGAAGTGACGAGAATCTTGCGTATCTTGCGGTTTATCAATGGATTTTACCTGTGACCCAGGATACAATTTTAATCTCTTCCTGCTGTCGGATACCCCGAATTCGTCGCAGAGGTGTAAATCTCTGCAATCTTCTGCCGCTGTGCCGTGCCGTGCAGCACAGCCGGCCTGCGATCCAGTTAGTGACAGGATGGCTCTGGTAAACGGGAGATCTCTTGTGAATAAGACATTTATTTTGCGAGACTTCTTCAACTTAAATAAACTGGATTTTTTATTAGTGACTGAGACTTGGATGAGAATGGGGGATACAAGCCCTTTTTCTGAACTTGTGCCCTCAAACTGTCCCAGACTTTCTGGGCTTGCGTCTGTTTTTAAAAGTAGTTTTTGTTGCCGATCTTTAAAGACAGAAATGTTTTCTAGTTTTTAAGTTCTCCTGTTTTTGTTAAATATGGATCAGTTAGCCATCGCTGTGGTTTATCGCCATCCAAAACCAAATGGGTTTTTTAAATGAGTTTGCAAACTTTTTAGGAGACATTGACTGCGTTTACATGCAGCCAATAATAACCCGTTCAAAACCAGGATATTAGCAATAACCCGATCGTATATCGAATAACCCATATCACGGATTTTAAAAACCGGGATATTATACCTGGGGTACCCCTTTTCTAACCCGAATTTTTGGTCATGTAAACGCGTATCGTGCATAGTGCATAGCGCATAGTGATTTGTGTTCTGCGCATGTTCTATTCGCAAAGAATCTTGGTCTTTTGAGTAGAGAAACTTCTACCCGCGTGCAGTATACTGGAAGTAAACATGGCGAGACGCAGCACAGCATACTTCTGGAGTGAGGTCAGTAACGTTACCAGCATCAAAGCGCAAACAAAGGCGATCACTATCTGCCCCGAACTATTCATTATCCGCATGCTGCTGTTGTTGTTGTCTTTGGATACAGGAAGAAGAATCGGAAATGACGCATATTGCGTCTTAAGGTTGTCCGTACGTCCAGACGCTAACCGCGCGTCGCCGTTTACATCGGGATATTGCAATTCCATGTATACAGGAGTAACTCTCTCTTCTCACGCATGTAAACGGGTTATTCCTTATGTTTCAGAAACCCGAATAGTGACCTTAACCCGACCATAACCCGAAAATTGGCTGCATGTAAACGTAGTCATTGTTCTTCAGTGATCGTCTTTTGATTGCGGGGGATTTTAATATCCACATTTGTTGTGAGTCAAATTCCTATAAACTATAGCTATAACACTATAATAGGCTTACCATAGTGAGTCAGGGTAAGACAAAAACACGTTTGGAAGAAGCATTGATGATGTATTGACTCATTATTTCAATTTTGTTAATTTTGAACAAAGAAGTTACATAGTGTACCTTTAAACTATGTACTCATTGTTTTGGTAAAACATTTTAACTCTTAAAAATATTGATAATTTGTGAAATCAGAAAAGTAAATGTAAGTAAATATTTATTACATGGCTTGGTAGAATTCCAATGTAGAATGCGGCTTGTTATTTCTTGATAACAGACCGCTGCTAAGTATAACACACCGTTGCCATGAAAAACAGAGCGTTGCCATGGATGCCGTTCAGAGACGGAACGGACTATTTTCTTTAGCGGAAGCAATACAATTGTTTTTAAATCATTAAACTCCTTTTTAAATCAATATTTTGAGTCAAATTTTTGATTTATTTGGTAGGTATTCATGTAATAAGCGGGATAATGTATAGCGAGGCGGTTGTTATAACGAATACCACCCCTTCAGGCTGATTAAGATCCCTCCGCTTCGCGCCGGGCTCCTAGTCAGCCTGTCGGGTGGTATTCCGCCTCGCTATACATTATACCTTACATATTAGCATAAAATTAACTAAATAACATTCTGTAAAAAAAAAAAAAAAAAAAAAGGGTATAATTTCTTCATTCTCAAATATTTTTTTTTTCAAATATTTTATTTATTTATTTTTGCTAAAAAATTAATAAAAAATTGATTTACATTAGGACAAAATTAACTGTTGGATTTTTTAAGCATTTATTTTTATATGTCCAGCTCAAACAATTTATTAACGATTTTATTAATGTAACATATTAGTATCGTGATTTATTTTTAGTATTTGTTATGCTTTGAGTTTCATGCCACGCCACGCCTTTGTTTTATGTTTGATCACGTTTTGTAAATAAACCGCACTTGGGTTCTCATCTACACTTGCCTCCAGTGGAATACATTACAGAATACTTGACCTAACAAAATGAACCCAGCAGTTGACCTCCTACACCTCCGTCAAGGCAATCGGACTATTGAGCATTATATAGAAGATTTTCTGGAACTCAATGATTGCACAGAGTTTAATGATGTGGCCCTTAAAGACATTTTTCGTTTGGGTTTAAACGAACCCAATCGTTTCAAGTTACCTGTGGGAAAAATCCATTTCTCATTTAGCACTTTGTCTATTTTAGTTTGTTTTGGATGAACTGGAGTGGTGGACACAGAACTTTTGACGATGGGTCCTGTCTCGACTTTTTGACTATTTTAGAAACGCGCTTCAGAATGGCTGTCTATGAGCATACACAAACATGTCCTTAAAACAACCCTTAACGTTCATCTTCAAAACTGTGCAACTCACCGAGTGGTTAGTGGTGTTCGTTGATGTTCCAAAACAAGTAGCGTAGCGAAATACAGTTTCTGTCACGTTTTATTTGCCATTTTGTAAAATCACATGATTTCTGTTGGAGGACTCATTGCAATAACTCGTGCAATAAAACACGACAGAAACTGTATTTGGCTACGCTACTTGTTTTGGAACATCAATGAACACCACTAACCACTCGGTGAGTTGCACAGTTTTGAAAACGAACTTTAAGGGTTGTTTTAAGGACATGTGTTTGTGCATGCTCGTAGACAGCCACTCTGAGGCGGTCAGAGGCGATTCTAAAATAATCAAAAAGTCGAGACAGGACCCATCGTCAAAATTTATGTGTCCACCACTATAGTTCATCCAAAACAAACTAGAAAATAGACTCAAAGTGCTAAATACCCGGAATTATCCTTTAAGTCATCATGTTTGCCATATTATGTCCTTGTCAAGTATTGTTTCCCTGTAAGACTGTGGTATAAGCCGTTCATGTTTATGTTTCTGTTTTGAGTTTCATGCCATGCCTTTGTTTTATGTTTGATCAAGTTTTGTAAATAAACTGCACTTGGGTTCTCATCTACACTTGCCTCCAGTGGAATACATTACATAATGTAAGTATGTTGTTGTGCACAATTGCCGCTGGCAAGTTTCAGAGAAGAATGTGCAGTTTAGGAACAGATGTTGATTGTAAACTAAAGGCTTCCAAATGGACAGAATGTTTCCTGAACTATTTTGCTCATTGACTCCTGTCATTCATAATGCACAAGCCTCTGATGTGGATATTCATCTCTCTCTCTCCTGCCTGTTTGCATTGTAGGCTCACAGAAAGCGTCCTGAACAGATGGCCTGTGGCATAGCTCTCACCTTAATTAGCCTCCTCTTCTATTAAACTATACCAGAGGAATGCTCATTTAATCCATGCAGAGCCAAACAACTCTATCACACCACAGAAATCAAAGTACAAGTTATTTTAAACATTGTTATATGTAATTAATGTGGATTTTACCATCTACTGATTATTTGGATAAAAGGTGAAGTTACAGTGTAATAAGTACTGAGGAATATGTATTTACTACATGTACTTACGATTTACTTTGGTTTAGGTTAGTTGCTAGTAATTACGCATCATTTACTGTATTTCTATGGTATAAGCAAAATGTAACGTGTGTAATTATGTCATCTTAAAATAAAGTGTTACCAAATATTTTCAGGTCAGAAAAGTTAAATTAAATGAGATTTGGAAGTAGCTTCTTCCCCCTTTAGTTCATTTGATTCAAATTATTATTATTTCATTATTCTCCAGCACCAATAACTCTTTATTCAGTGACATTAGTTATTAGTATTAAGTTTTGTGCATTTTGTGATCCTGTAATATTTACTGCATTCAGTATATGTTTTGATATGTTCCTTAGCTTGGTTGTTATGTGTTGCTACATACAGTTGCAATCAAAATTATTTAACCCCCGGAGACTCGAATAATTTACAAATGTAAGCTTTACAGAGTTTTTTATTTATTTAAAAATTGCATCTATAACAGTTTAGTGGCAAATTAGAAGTGATAATGTCAATATAATGTATTATGTAATGCTTTTGAGTTATAGGATTTTTTTTTTTTTGTAATACAGCAAATGTCATAATTATTCAACCCCTATTCAACGCTGCTGTTTTTAAGTCACTCATTTGTGTGATTGGTTCAAAATTGTGTTAAAACAAAATGAAGCCTTTGGAAAACAAAACTGTATTAGCATGTGCTGTTACAAATACATACATTTAGCCCATGCATGTGCTAAAAAAGAGTAGCAAATATGGTCAAGTCAAAAGGGCTGTATGAAGTATTTTTATTAACCATTTTAGCAAATATGGTGATGCTTTCGGTGCAGAGACTGAAGCTTGATGATAAATGGACTTTCCTGCAGGACAGCCATCCTAAAGTAGCTATCCATCCAGATCTACTTAAAGGCACACTATGGAACTTTTCAACCTTTATAATATATTACTAAAACCCATTGAGATGGTCACTGTCAGAAAAAAAGGTACAAAAGCTGTCACTGGGGCGGTACCTTTTCAAAAGGTACACTTTTGTTCCTTTTAGGTACTAATACGTTCCTTTTAGGTACTAATATGTTCCTTTTAGGTGCTAATATGTACCATTAAGGTACCAATATGCACCCTTTAGGTACAAAAGTGTACCTTTTCAAAAGGTACTGCCCCAGTGACAGGTTTGGTACCTTTTTTTCTGACAGTGTATACATCGACTTACAATAGGTTGAATGACACGTCTGCCGAAGCCTGAAGGGGTCTGTATCGCTTTTACTAGCACTATGTAACTTCGGGTTTCGGGTAGGAACCCGAGCACAAAAAGAACTACAAAATTCGAACGCTTTACGGCATACGTCACTTCCCCCACCACCCCAACTTCCTCAAATTCTAACGTGAGAGCTCAACTCGCGTTTGACTGCCGGCGTCTGTATGTTGTCGTCATGGCTGAATCAACAACTACTCGGAAGAAAGCAAAGATTTTGTCAGAGGAGACCAAAAAAAGAAAAAGGGAGAGAGATAAACTAAAAGCAAGGACGAGGATAAACATTGGTCAAGCGTTCCCTCGCTGGCGTGCGATAAAGGAGGATGAGGGATTCCCGACCGATGCTGACCTGGCCGTCATGCTTTTGGACTAGTAAGTTAAATATATTGCTTGCACAATATCTCTACTTTTTCTCGCAGGCAAGGTCTCTCTCCGCGCTACACGGTTTGGTGCTGATCGACGCACATACAGTAGGCTATGTTCTGTCTCGCATGCGCAGCTCTAGATTCTAGGAGATTGAACTAATTTACGTGTCGTGTTGCTGTTGTATCAGTCAGATCAGCGTAGCACTCAATAATCGGGACAAGAGAGGTCCCGATCGGGACAAATAAATTAGGCCCAAAAATCGGGACGTCCCGGCTAATTCGGGACAGTTGGCAACCCTATCTCTAACCCATTGCAAAGAGATCCTGAAGACGTTAATTGTTTGCTTCAGGTGTGTTTGATTAGGGTTGGAGATGAACTGTGCAGGACAGACGATCGGCAGGAGCAGGATTGGGCAACCCTTGTCAATGCGACTTACCTGATCAGACATTGTTTTCTGCGTATGCTACTTTTATTCAATTTGTTTTCTTTATAGGATTTATATTATTAATCTTATATTTATATTATTATTTTGGTCAGTAGTGAATCGATTAACTTTCTCCAACATACAAATCAAATGCCGTCTGCACACACATAAAGACACGGGAGGTTGACCGGTTGACTGTTTGTTGACTTTTGCGACAATGCTGCGGCGCTTGTGGCCTCTAGGAGCACTAGACGTGAAAATTACAGGTCGAGCGCGCCCTAGTGGCCAAAAGTTCCACAGTGTGCCTTTAAGCTTGGTTCAGGAATCAGTCGTATAATGTTTGAGTGGCCTGCAAAATTACATCTTATTGAAAATAGTTGGTGTAATTTGAAGAAAGCAGTGGTAACGTGAAAACCAAACATTATCAGTGATCCACTGAATTTTGAGAGAAAAAAATCATCAACTTTACATTCTCAGAATCTCAAATGTGTATTGATAAACTTTCTATAACTGATGCCTTTGTATTGTTTTCATAAAATGTTGTTCTCAGCAACTAAGTGTCTTGCAGGTCAAGGGAGTTCAGTAATTTTGATTGCAACTGTATAATCGTTCATATTCCAAACAAATTAATTTATTCTAAAGTTTGGGGTCGGTAAGATTTTTTAATGTTTTTGAAAGGCTCCATTTATTTGATCAAAATACAGTACAAACAGTAATACAGTAAAATATTATGAACTTGTATAATATCTCAATATCTTAATATATTATTAATATAATCACAATATAATCTCAATATATATATATATATATATATATATATATATATATTATATATATATATATATATATATATATATATATATATATATATATATATATTTTATATAATTTATTTATAACGTATCTCTCCCCGTGTGTGCAGTTATAGGCTTCTAGAGGTCATGGAAACAGGAGCTCCTGCATTAATTCCTTGCTCATTGTGTCCCATAACTCATTTTGTATCTTCACGTGGAATTTCCCTTATTGCACCCTGAGCTTACAAGTACTGTGGCCACCATCAGATGGTAATTCCATGGTACTTACTATATTGTACTGAATGTTTAGGCTACCACATTCCTACACCAAGAGTTTTTTTTTTTTACACAAGATAGACTACTTAAAAATGTTCTTAACGTTTTCCATTTAAATCTGGATTTTCCGGCAGGAAAATATTTTTTTCCAGGAATTCGCCATATAGACACCAATCTTCATTAAAAAGATCACGTAGGCTAGGCTACTAACGTAATATATCATGCCAGTTTAAAAAAAAATAAGGACTTGTTTTTATAAAGAATAGTATGATTGTTCCATATGAAATATAAATGTGGGAAAAGTTGTGTTTATAAATAAGAGACCAAGCCAGAAGCATATTATTATTGCATAACGAAAGAAACTGTAGGCCACAGCTGCAGGAATAATTTGGGATAAAGTTCCAAATTGAAAGGGGGCATTTTAAGAAGTGTTTCATCTAATTAATTTTAAAAGTGTGATTTGATTTTCCCCATAGATAAGGTAGCCTATTTTTGAAGTAGGCATAAAAGTCTTTTTGACTTGAATAAGCGTCAACTGTATGATGACATCGCCGTCTTCTGGCTATTCTTACACAAAAATCATGAGAATTACTTATTTTCGCAACTAGATGTCAGTAATGTTTCCCACATCATTCGAAGGAAGAATAACAATGGTGACATAGGTATTAGCCTATCATCAACCGTTTTTTCGGTCAACACATAGACAAATGCAGCTAGTATAATTGAGTTAAATTCTATATTATGTATAATGTTATACGTGTTAAGGCTGAGATGAACAAGAGATCGCAGCTACTACATCGCTTATGCCTGCGATACAGGACCGTTTCGCGTATTGGTCATTGACATTATAGACATTCATTACTTTATTAAAGTATCCTTGACCGTGATTAAACTAGAATCAGAAAATCTAGGTTAGGTTCTTCCGTAGTTGCGTCGTTGGCGATACCTGCATCATCATCATCCTTATTTGCATACTACTTTCGCTTCCTCATCAGGAGACGACTTGATCACTTGATCACTTTCTGTAATAAACATGACCAACAGCGTCGACGATCACACGCCGGTTTCGCGGAAAGATGTGTTCGTTAAGTATTTAGAGTACTACGACGAAGTTAGTTGTGAAGGCGATGTGAAAGTGTGTTCAGAGACACAGGTGACAGATGAAGCCAGGCGCGTGCTGTTGCCGGAGGAAGAGCCGCGGAAGAGATTCAACACGCTGCTGGACTTCTACGAGACTCTGTATAAGTACGCACAATACAGAGACTGCCAGAGACACGTCCACGACTTTAGAAAAGCCGCCGAGTTACTGGAGATGTTCTGTGTCAACCTGTTTTTGTTTCCGTGGAAGAAAGAGATTAAAACATTAAAGGTAAATAAAAGTTGTATCGATAGGTCTGTTCTCTACTCTTCCAGCTGATGGCAATAACAGCCAGCCACAGATGGTTTGCTGTCTCTCATATTGACTGTCAGTCTGTTTTCTTTTTTTATTGAAGGGTTAGGGGTAGGCTATACTTTTCCTTTGACCTTTGGTCTGGACAGCTGTGAGTTGTTTTCAGTTTAAACAGCTCAAACATGCATGTTAGTCTGCGAAACCATGGAATTAGCCTATGCCAAATCGAAATAGCCAATATTCTGAGAGTTGATTATGCTAAAAACAGCTTAAACCAGTCTCAGGTTTAATAATTTCCTAACCTGGTCTGGCTGCTTTTAGAGGGAATTAAAGATGGTTTTGCTGGTCTTAGCTGGCCTCCCAGGCTGGTCTGTTGACTGGCAGACCTGCAAGACCAGCCTAAACCAAAGAATACACTTGATTTAAATGGTTTTAGCATAACTTTTATAGCAGAAATTTATCATTGTAATTTTATATCTTTCTATATATATAATTTCAAATTGATAACATATCTCAACAATATTTTATTATTTACTTCTATGTAGGGTCTCAAAGACCCTAGGTATAAAAATAAAGAATAAATTCAGTGAAATTTAAAATCCCAAATTTCTTAGACTGGTGTACACACTCTCAATCTCAAAAGAACATGAATTTAATTAATTTATCACAAAGTCGGGACACAAGGTTTTAACTATTTAAGAAGTGAAAAGAGATCTAAACCTTGTCATACATTCTATACATTCATATATCATTAATTGGGACTGTTTTTCCCTTTTCTCTCAGAAATTTACAGGAAACTTTGTCTATTACATCAAGCCAGTATTGCCATTTGCCAGGAATATTCTTCAGATTATCGGATACTGTGTGGAAACCGACACCGAGTATAGACTGTCTGATCATTTTGACCCTGAAAAGGCCAAGAGTATGGGATTCAACCTTTTCCTTGCCAGGTTAGAGTGCGAGTATCTTCTCGAACTCATGAACCAGAGATCACATGTAGAATGTCTGGACATCCTCCGAACGAGAGCTTCTCCTTTGACCTTCAGTGCTGGGGAAGAAGTTTCAGAACCAATCAATGACATCTGTAATCTAAATGAGGATGTTTTTAATGATGATGGGCATGTTGAAGGTGGCTCACTGGTAAACCCAGGGGAACAACAGCAACAAGAGTCACTTAAAAGTCATGAACCTCATAATCAGGAAGTCAACAAGTCTCAAGACAGTACTATATCTGATGTAGAAAGACCATCCAGCTCATTCATGACTGATGATAAGTCTATCTTGGAGATGCGGGAGAACTACCCAGACCTGGCCATCCGACAAAAGCCTATTTTCCAAAAGTCTCAAAGAATGATGCAGCCTCTCAAGGCCCAGGAGAAGGCTGGATGCAGGGGCCACAATGCAGGCCTGTTCCACGAGGTCAGTACTGACATGAGTGGACCCCAGTCTATAGCCATACACAATGAGACCACCCCAGGTCTTAGAAAGCTACACATCCCAAACCCACTTGAAGAAGCTCAGGCCTTAGATGACAAACTATTGGTGCTTCAAGTCGGGACACTGCTGCAAGGCTCAACAGAAGACTGCTTGCTTGAGCTCACTGAGCGAATGGGGAAAATGCACGTGAAGGACCTCAGTGCAGATGAACCCCTTAAATACCCCATAGAGGAGACCGCACAGGCCCAGCCCTCTAGTGGACATAATGATGTCATCACAACCCCACCCACAAAATCCCCAGAAGGCATGAGCCTGCCCATCTTGTGCAGCCCATCCCAGGAGCCTGTCTGCAACATTGCAGGTTGCGGGAGCTGTGCTGGATCTGATGGCGTTCTTGCACAGGACAGCATTATTAAAGAGCCTCCTCAGTCAATCTACATCCCTAGCACACTGAACGAATGTACAACAGTGTTTGGCCCACCAACTGACCACAGTCAGACTGCCAATGAGGGTGCAAGCGCACACAAGAGTCCCATATCTCAACAACCGGAAGACGAGCTAGACCAAACATACGTGATGGTTTAGACAGAGACACAAAGTATTCAAGGTTTTTCCTCATCCATGTCAGAGATTTTAAAGTATGCTAGTGTATACCTTTATGCTAGTAATGATGTACAAAGCATTTGTATTGATACCGAGTTTTTTTGTTAAAGCCATGATTTCAGATTAGCTTTGGTATCTTACAATTTCTGAAGGTAAAAGGAAGAATATCTGTGTGCCATACCTTTTATCATAGCTTTTTAAAGTGAAGGAAGGTTTCTTGCTGCTATAATTTTCTTGAACCCAGCTAACATTTCATGGTTCGTCCATGGGTTCCATGTTGGCTCTACCTAAATTAACCTATTCTGGTGCCAATTCAGATAGGAACCCATAGACAAACCCATACCTCAAGCCCATATCACGCCTACATTGGCCACACCATGAAATGTTGTCAGGGAGCTTGCTTGGGTCAAAATGATTCTTAGTGCTTGATATATTAGGTACTGTGCCTTACTAAATATAGAGAAATAGCTAAATGTGCACCTACTTGTCTTAATGGAAGAACACTTTTTCTGCAGGACTGTTTAACCTTGGATTCATGTAGGTTAATATAAATGTAAAAATATGGTGTTCTGGTGAATCTATACTGCCTATTATTGAAAGTAATAAGGTCATACATTATTTGTATTCATCTTTCAGTACTGAGGCTACAGTGAAGCATGCCATACAATTATGTGTCTAGATTTGAAATGTAATAAAATCAGTATTTTCAAATAATTTTTCATGTAGTTTATTTAAAACAATGTCTTGTGCAATTTAAAATACATTGGTCTCAGTAACACCTTAAGTAACATACAATTACCATCAGGATCTGTACTTGTTTAGTGTTGGTATCTGCAAGTGGCAGAATGAACATGAAAATAAAAGAAAGGGACCTTTCATTACACCTGAGAATGATGATGTAAATGTAAAATGCAGGACCAAATCACATAGAATACATTTACATGCCCACGAATTGCCCACTGATGTAACAAAAGAACCAATGGAAATGTTTCCAAATGCAGTAGTTTCAGATGATATGGAATGATTCTATAAAACTAAACAATTAAATTACTTTATATTCTGTTAAATGCTTAAACCAAGTTTACAAGGACTACAATTGCAAAAACACGGAATAACCATAAAAGGTAGCATTCAAATAAAACACTTATATAAATAATTTTACAAAACCTACTATGATTTACTAAATCAACTTTCATTGCAAGAGGAATGTTTGCACAAAGTGCCTGCTTCACCTGTCTCTGAGAGAGCTGAAGAAATTTGTAAACTGATAAAACCATCATTCTTTGAGATCCTTTACTCAAGAGGAATGCACCATTAGTATCTTCTCTCTGTTCTCCTCATACTTATGCAGCATCTTCTTAAGATCATGATCTGCTGGGATTACCTGCCCACCAATGTGAAAAAACAAAAACAAATTGCATCAATATATATTGCATGGAACATTCATGAGTTCAGCTCGTCAACAGGTGATTATACAGTATGTCACAATACATATCATTTGTTGCAGTAAGGCTTTTTAACCAACAAATATTGACAGAAACTCACAAGAACTGGAGCAGGAACGTCAAATGACTTCTGATGAATCAGCCAGTCTTCATACAGGTTATGGATGGATTCTAGGTATTCCTAAAAAAAAAAAAGATATTTGTAATCTATCCTGATATATCTGATATCATCAATTGTCAGTGTAGAGGTTCAACTTTGGTATTTGTTTTTTGCATGCACACAATAGTTGAATTATAGCTCAACAACAGCTCACCATGGGAATAACCTTTTCTTCCTCTCTGCACCTCAGCTTTAGTCTCTCATAGCAGGTCTGTGGAGAGGTCTGCAGGTAAACTGAGTGAAACATATGTTAACACATGCATTAATAACATTACACAACAACAATTGAAAAAAAAAAAAACATTTATCCACATCTAACAAGCAACATGCAGTGCAAAACAGAAATATTTAGCCAACAAATGTGTTATTCATACCAATAAGGTCCACAGGAATAGCAATGTTCTTTATGATCCACTCAAACCATTCACTTAAAACAGCAAAGTCCACCTCAGGCATCTTTCCACTGTCAACCAAACCAAACAATACGGTTTTATTTAATGTTAACAACTACACATTTAATAATAAATAGTTGACATATAAAGTTATTTCAGATTACTGATCAAATCTACCTTTTATAAAGATTTTCCACAAAAATGTACTTAGCGCTATAAATAGATCTTTCCAGCATTCTGATTGGCAGTGACTGTAATGATAGAAAGAAAAACAACAGGTCATGAATGATTAGCCTTCCATTTCCTCTATTCACACAGATGACTCATTTCTGTATTGCAGAACGGAAACAGCTACATGTAAAGCAACTGAACAAATCTGAGTGTAGGGATGTGAAAGAGGACTTATACATGCCATTGGTTTGACATGGCGATCCAGCATTGTGAGTTGCACATATGTCTGAAGGGTGAGTCCCCATCTGGTTGGGTCCTGGTACATCAATCCCTGTGACAGAATGGAATACATTTATAATGCCAAATGTACACTGAAAAATTGAACAGCTTCTGAAGATGCATTATGTGTCTTTATTGTTTAATGCTGCTCAAAGGTGGTATAAATGCATTTACACCGGAATCTTATCCATATACCTTTAAACCAGGGTCTGAGGGATCTATGTGGCAACGGAATTTTAAGTAGGCAGCCTTAACTCAGCTGTGTAAAAATGCATTAATTAAGTCTAATAACAACACATTTACACAGCAAAGCTGGCGCAGGGGCACTTCTGAAGTGTCATTTAAAGGTGCATTGCGCAACATTTCATGTTAAAAATACCCGTTTTTTAACCCATACATGCGTAAACAATAGCCTGATGGGCTGAATGAGCCCTTCTCTGATCACTGAGATTGCCTCTATAGTCCTGTACAGTAAAATAAATAAGAGGGATTCGGGCTCGAATCTGAGACTGGGGGTGACGTCATGCGCGTTCACGCTCACCAGGCGATGTCTCGCAGCAGGTTTGTTATTGTTAGCCGCCATTCGCGTATCAGCGAAGACAACTCGAGCGACAAAACTTTAGTCAACTTTCCACAAAAGTAGAAGATGGATTCAAAGAGACCGGCTTGTAGTTCATTCCAAACCCCAACGCAAACTCCATGTAAGACAAAGAAAAGAAAACTTTTGTCTAGTTATTGACCAAAAGGGCCAAATTGGAGTCAGGCGTCGGAATAAGACGAGACGAGAGTCAGCATCGGGAAGGCTTTCAACAAATGGATAGATCTCCGGTCTGCTCTAGGGCTCAAACGGGATCATCAGTTGGCTGTTTTCTTGATAAAACGGTAAGATATACCCCAGTCTCTAATGTCTGATGCGGCAAATCTATGACAACAAATGACGATGCGTAAAATGTGTAATGCTTTAGCCTAAGCTAGATAAATGTACAATCAGAATTGTTTTGACTAACGTTACCATTGTCAGTGAACAGGTTCATAAACTAGGAATTGTCTTCGGAAGAATAGTACAACATGAAACATAAAACATGTCCCATAAAAGATGCTAACTATGTTTTTGTGTATGGCCATGGCCTACCAGTAGCCTTGTGTCCTTTGCCTGCGCTCTGCTCTTCTATCTTCTTCCATCATATTACTTTAGACTTTCCACCATAGTCTTTAAACGCCGCCGTTCGTACTCCGTTATTAAGGTCCCGGTAGGCAGAACGGGAACATTGCGATAGCCTCCTCCATGCTGGTTTGTTGTTGTTGTATGTGGCGCCGCCGTGCTCGCGTCACTCGGTTCTGGCCACTGGCCAGTGCGACCGCAAACAGCAAAACCGAGTTTGGGGAGAGTAGTTCTTAGAACTGTTTAGAAGTGGACAGTTCATATAACTAAGTTCCTATAACTACTTGTTTTGAAAGCGGATATACTGCCATTTGATTGTTTATTACCTTGAGACATTTGAGTGTACTTTGTTGAGCAACTGAGTATGGTATGATTATTATTTTAAGCTTTTACAAATTAATAACTTAATTGTTCATGAACGTGTTTCCATAATAATACAATCATAAGTGGATACAGTACACGCATAAAACAGTTCAACATGGAGATAAATGGAAACAAAAACTGTTTTCTTCTACCCCCGTTTTCCCCTCACACATAAGTGTGTAATTTACTCAAATGCCTTTCCTTTCATATATGTAAAATGACTTGCAGATTTATAACTTTATAACCTCTGAAGACATTATGACTGTAAACAAAAGATTTGTGCGGCTGATGCTCCTTTGGTTATGAACAGCTCGTGCTCGTGCAAGCGTGCGTGTGCTCCATGAGCGTGCACATCTCTGGTTGCAGTTTCGCTTGTCGCCAGAGGGGGTGTAGTTCTGCAAAAACTCAGAGACCTGCGTTATGCACCTTTAACCCTTTATGACCTGCCATAGAACAATTCCACCAGAGTATATCTTTGTATTTTTACATGCTGTGCTGTCATTTTTTTGAGCATTTTCATATGCCATACATCAAAATAATCCTTACTCTCCCAGTTTGAAGGCTATGTTTGTAATAAATCAATAGTAACTATATAAATATCTCAAAAGTGCAATAAACAAAAAGAAAAAAAAAATATTATTATTTTTTTTACGTATTTTCTTCAATACAAAAAAATAATAAATGTCAACTTCAAACTTGTCAATGAGAAAAACGTGCACAAATCAATTTAAAACTATACAGAATTGATTTGAACTGTTTACATAAATTAGTTTTTAAGATACACTCATTTTTACACTCATTCAAAAAAAGGCGTGTACTTTCGTTTAGACCTAACGCTGCGTGCGTGCGCGCGCCCGCGCTCGCGTGTGTGTGTGTGTGTGTGAATGTCCTTGTATTTGTGAACGTCTAAAGGAGAAAGAAATAATAAAATAAAGCGATGGTAAAAAGACAATAACGATATAAGGAACATATAGCAAATGGGAGTCAAATGGGAGTCAAACGCATGGTCAAATGACGCAGCGTGTGACGTCACAACACGTGACACACCCGGGGGTCATAGTGCACAGAACGTGATACGTCAATGAGTCATCGGAAGACGTAAATATCAATCGCAGATCTACAGAACATGTGTGGAAAGACGTGCAAAGCATTTTTGTGTTGTTGTTTTTTGTAAACGAATATTACGCAGTTTGTACAGACTGATTAGAGGGTGAAAACAACGCAACATGGGCATGTTGGAGGCTTGATCTGAACATGTTACATCTCTGGTTTTGTATGCAAAAAGAATGATTGAGCTAGCCATTTGGTTTCAGTTTCTATAGGCTTTTAAACAGACACACGCAAACGGGAGCGCCGACGCTCCCATCGGTCTTAGAGGGTTAAATGTTATTACACAGACTAATGCTGTTCATAGTTGTCATAAATGGACTTACACTACACATCAATTACAACTATATGATTTGATACTAGGGGCTGAGGTGGGTCAGAGCAGGCATAATTACGTTTGATTTGCAGGCACAGAGCAGCTTTAACTTGTCTGTGTAAAGATGCCTTAATGCAATAAAGTATAGCCTACAGTTGTGCCAAATTGTGCAAAGTTAGCACAGAGGTGTCTCTGAAGTGAAAATGAAGTGTCTTTACACAGACTGATTAATGCTGCTCAGAGGTGGCATAAATGCATTTACACAACTATTAACTGCATATTGGTATAGACAGGGCTTATGTGGGTTAAAGCAGGCACAATTTCTGCCTGGCTTTAATGCTGCATTGCATCTTCTTTACACGGCAGGCTTAACTCAGCTGTGTAAAGACAGGGAGAACGACAAAGCTCATTAAATCCACAGTAAAGTGCTAATGGATCCCTACCAATGGATTGCAACCCTGCACATTTCTCCATTTAGACACCGGCTCTGTCAGCACCTGAAACACAAGACACGTTATAGTTGTCTATTAAATAAATGAAAAACAAGAATAGAGGGAGAGATTCCAGGTACTCTGTGAGAAATGTTATACATTTACTGTATTACCTCAATCTCACTGGTTTTGCTGAAGTAATCCAAACATGTTGTCTTTCCACTTGCAATATTTCCCTCTAACCAAATCTGAACAAAAGTGGATGCAAATTTCAAAACAACATCGTTAACCATATTATGTTCACTGTGTTCTCGGCCGTATAAGTGACCCTCTTTCAGAGAAGAGTATCTATTCATCAGTCGTAACTCACCACTGATTTCCTCTCCTCGCCGTTTCTAGCCAGTTTTCCTTCAGAAGAAGACAACATAATGAATCTCTTCTCGGATTCAGCGTTCAGCTCTATGGCATTAGTCTAAATGTTCGAGGGTGTACACGACAACCACCTTAAGCTCATGTCAGTACTGTTAATGCAAAGCTGTTTGTGCATAATGTAGCTTGGTTAGTGAAGATTTGAATAAAATATGAACAGAACTAAACATGCTACAAAAACAGATAAGAATGAGAGTTGTGGTCGCCGCTATACTGCGTAGAACGGAAGTTGGCGCAGGACTTACTGTCACTGAGAGACGTGCTGCTGTTGCGCGGATGTCCGATTAAATGCTTTCCCAGTGCAGGTGTTTGTCGGACAAGTACATTTGTCGACAGAGATTTGTGTGAACACAAAGGTAAGACAACACGGCAAAACGTTCTTACCGAGTTTACAATCATATCGCGTTTAATCGACGTTTAGTAGTTACAGTGTGATGATGCCAAAAACTTGCAGTATTACTTGCAACATTAATGAGCAACCAAAACATGTCAAAATAAAAGTCTCAATTTTTAAATCGTCAAAAAAATATGTAATTATTACAAAATTAGCCATTGTTATTATTACACTTTAGTTGACATTTTGAGAGAGTTAAACTTACTTTAAGAAACTTTTCTCCAATAATGTGGGTGTTCCTTATTACTTAAACACAATTACATTATGGGATATTAACTTGTTTAGTTCACTTCAGGAAGCATTGTTGTTCCTTATCAGAACATGATGCATGAACACTAATTTGAAACTATTATTATTTGTGATAACATATGTGTAGGCAAACCCAGAAGTTTAGCATCAAATGGTTCCCTTGACAAAAACACAATAGGATTTGTCCATGTGCTTATTGAATTATTGCAAAAATAAGCTTTGTGATCAACAAAAGTTTGATACTTGCATGTTTTGGCCATCGAGATAACTTTCACAAATAAACACAACTTTTATGAATTTTGAAGTCTAAATACAACCTCCAGAAATAAAAAGCTAACCTCAGTCGATGAACTGACTACACCACGGTTAGTTTGCAATAGTTTGCGAATGCTAAAATGTTTGTTTCCAGGTTTTGGCATACAAAAATACTCCACGTCTCCACAAAGGAACCCTCCTTAATTGATTCTTCGTGGACAAAACTAGGCACACATAGGAAATAAATAGAAAATACTATATTTCAGAGCAATTTGTTTTATTTGTCCAATAAAAATAAATAAATAAACCACAATGCAGATCATACATACACATAAACGAAGGGGTGAGCCTATACAACATTCACAATGTGGCAAACAATCACACTCTCTCATACACACCATACACACATCCACAAAACCATAGCATTGAATGAGCCAATAACTGAGCAATTTTTTTTTAATGTGCCAATCAGTCACTGTGCAACACACACACACACACACACACACACACACACACACACACACACACACACACACACACACACACACACACACACACACACACACACACACACACACACACACACACACACACACACACACACACACACACACACACACACACACACACACACACACACACTTAAACGAAAGATGAAAGTCCTACTGCAAGATATGTTGATTCTAGTTCCAAACAAAACTTAATTAATTTACATTAAGAATTAATTTACATTAATTCTTACCTGTTTGTTACCATTTACTTTTATTGAGTTATTGTTAGGTTTATTGTTTTTTCTTACCTGTTTGGTACTTTTTTGAGTGTGACATTTGATGTTTTTTTGTTAGAAATAAATGATTACTGTCTCCTACTTTGTCTTATAGCATGGTCATAATTGGGTGTAAGTATATTTTGGCATCTTTGTATAGTCTCATCCAACACAAATGTTTGTTAAAAAAATTCTACAATTTTAACTAAACATGGACACGGTTAAGAGGTTAAGTTCGTTACAACAATGGTTTATAGATTTCAGCCTATATGCAGCCAGTGAGTACAGTATCTAGTGACTATTGATATTGCTATTTTATACCATCATGTCACCAAAGTCCCCAAATATTTAGGTGTTGGCTGCCTGAAATAACTGGAATGATTTTTTTACTGAAGTAAAATAAATATTAAATATACAATAAACATATTTTACAATAAAAAATATTGTACTTTTAGTAATCAAATATACCCCCCAAATCACAAAAGAAAATGCATAAATTGATAGTTTTTATTTGATCAAAGATAGTGACATGACATGTATTTTTATTTTTTAAATTGGGACCGAGAAATTGAAGGAGCAATTAAGGGTATACGAAGGACACTTGAGGGCTAGAGTCTAGATCATAGAACACCCATACATGCTAAAGAGTGTTTACCACTTTTAGCATTCACTTTACATAATTTTCAATGCATCCAGGAATATTATCACCAGACAGAAATATCTGAACAAGTCTAAATGCAGAGAATCTATTTATACTGATGAAAACTGTTTAGTGCATTTAAAAGAAAAGATGTGACATATGTAATTTCCTGATACTAAGAGGAAGTATTCAGTCAGGAAGTAGCCTACTGTTTTAAATCTGTCAAGCTGTGTTTTGAGAACAACTCCTCGACATAAAACATACAAACAAAGTTCATATTAATGCCGCAATGGAAGTTGATTTGGCCTTTCTGAAGTCCACAAAAGGTCTACTGAAAATCGCAGAAATGGTGAGTCATTAGTGAACTTTTAACATGGTACTGCACACTTTTTAAAATACTTTTTTGGGAAGGACAAATGCTCAGACAATCACTGACTTGTATTCAAAGTATCAAGTGCCTTATTTAAACAACATTGTTAGAAAGGGAAACCATGTAAAAAGAAAAAAAAAAATTCACACAGATGATTTTAACACAATGTAGTACATTCAAATGATGTTGAAAAACATTATTCACAAAATCACATTACATTCCAATAATACAACATCTATAGTCTAAAACCATTTTACTCACCATCTTACTAAATTCCTCTAACAACTATTGTCTTGGCAGGTGTGTGTTTTTGTGGCTTTTGTGTGTTATGCAGTGGCTTCTAGGCCCCCCTACATTGCAGCAACATGCATTGAGTTTTTCATCACATTTGGATTTCTTCTGCTCTACCTACTGAAACTCAACAAGGTCTTCACTTTCTTCTTCTGGCCCCTTATTGTAAGAGCATACATCTATGCACTTGATTAAATTAATGAGAATACCTGCAACTGCAGTTGTTAGTGCAAACATAATTTTTGGTAATGCACGTTTGCTCCACAGGATGTGTTCAACTCATTCTTTGCAGCTACACTGATGTGTATTCTTAGCCTGGTAGCAGTTTCTACGTACACAGTGAAGGGCACGCTGAGCGGAGGGGTGAGAATTCACACATCCTCCTCACTTCCTGAAACTCTCTCTTTATACTCTTTCCACTGATTATACAGACCTTATTAAATCTATAAGATGTTTTCAAACTTATTCCATCCTTGTGAATATTCATTGTGAATGACCGTGACACAACTAGTTTCTCACTACAGAGTCTTTTGGTTGACAGATCGTGGGCTTTGTGGCTGCAGCCTTTTTGTCTTTGGATGGCTGTGTCCTTTTCAAAAAAATCACATTCAACAAGCCAAGAACCACCACAGAGGCCCAAACAGGGGCAAAGTAAAGCTCTGCAGGACCAGCTCTCTCCTTTTGTGAACAGACCATTTTCACCAAAATAAGATTGTAAAATACTTGTATAATAATGTATTCACTTCTTTCATTAATAATGCATATGTTAATCCTAAGGGAAATGCACAAATGATCACCACTCAAAATACATTTGTCCATGTTTACTCGACCAACCAGAATTATAACAAATAGTGCTACATTAATTGTTAACATATTTAGTTGACTATAAAGTTGAAAGTGGACTTTATTAAATGACGTCAGTGACCATCTGCCAGTTTTTGCAAACATAATAGCTACATTAGGGCAAGGAAAGACAACAAAATATACGCAATGACCCGACACATCATCAATATATTCAAAGAGGATTTAATGAAACAAGACTGGGGCAAAGTGTACGTAGAAAACGTGAATGAAGCCTATGATTCATTTTTGGCTGTTGTAACATCACTTTACGGAAAAAGTTAACCGTGGATAACAAATGCAATATTAAATGTATATAAACAGAAAAATGTATTATATAAAGAGTTTTTAAAGAAGAGGACAAAAGAAGCAGAAAATAAATATAAGATATATAAAAACAAACTAACCAGAATCATGAGAAACAATAATTATTATTATAGTATTATTATAGTAAACTACTGGATGACAATAGAAGTAATATAAAGAAACACCTGAAGGTGCTGAATGAAATTATCAAGAATAAAAAAAAGGTAAAACAGGAGACACTGAATATTTTCTGACAACATTTTTTTTTTTTTAAATTAAGGATATGACATTAGCTGCAAAATTTAATGATTTTTTGTTGGAGTTGGTCCAGGTTTGGCTGAGGAGTTTGCAAAGACTGGCAGTATTAATGATGTGTTAAGTAAGAATGTAAATATTAATGAATCTAGTTTTGTTAAGGAAACTGATGAAAAAGAAATGATAGAGATTGTTGCAACATTTAAGAGTATAAAAGTCAACTGACTGGAATGGTATTGACATGTTTATGGTAAAAAATATTATTGGTTGTGTTGTTAAACCTCTTAACGCATGTATGTAATCAATCTCTGAAAACTGGAGTCTTTCCAGATAAAATGAAAATGGCAAAAGTGATACCAATATATAAGGCTGATGAAAAACATACACTTTCAAACTACAGACCTGTTTCACTGCTGTCCCAAAAATACTAGAAAAAAATATTATTTAAAAGGCTCGATAACTTCATTACTAAACATAATATACTGTGTGATCAGCAATATGGTTTCAGGGCTAATAGGACAACTTCACATGCACTAAATATGCAGTAGGGATATTCTTGGATCTTAAGAAGGAAGGACCAAGCACTTTCTTGGTTAAATAGCTACTTACATAATCGACAACAATATGTTGAATTGCAAAGCCATAATTTAGAGTTAAAGAAAATTACCCGCGTTTCCACTGCCGGGCTAGGCCCGGGCCAGAGCTAACAGCGAGCCGAGCCGAGCGGAGCCAGTGTTCAAATCAACAAACATTGAACACGTTGTATTGTTCCTTCATACTTCCATACATTAATTTGGAAGTATGGGGAAACACTTACAAAACCATACTGAACCTATATTCATCCTTCAAAAGAGAGCCTTAAGAATTGTAAATAAAACCTCTTATAGAGCATCAACTACTCCACTGTTTATTAAATTAAAAGCACTAAAATTCAAAGATATTGTTGATTTCAGAACTGAACAAATTATGTATAAAATAAATAATCAACAGCCATCGAACAGTATTCAAGTGTTGTTCGAAATTAGAGAGAGCAAACATCACTTAAGAGGAACATTTGTTTTTAAAAAGAAAATTTGTTAAGAACAAATTCTAAATATCACTGCATCACAACCAAAGGAGTGAATGTATGGAACAGCTGCAGTGAAGAGATGAAATCATGATCAACAATGAGTACATTTAAAAGACTATTAAACTGAAGATATTAAATGGATACAAAAACGACTCAAGGTGAGTATTGTTCCTCGGTTTAAATATTAAGTCTAGTATGGAGGTGTTATTATTTGATTTGCTATAGATGGAAAGGAATGAGAAGCATCAATTTGTTTTGTATTTAATTAAAAGAAAGATAGAGATAGAGGGTAGGACCTGAAAAGATTGTTATGAACTTTTTACTCCTTTTTGAACATGGGCAATTCTAATTTGAATTACTTACAACAATTTTGGGAGATTGTGCTGAAATTGAGAAGTACAACCTGAGAAGGTTTTATATAGCTGTTATTTTAATTTTATATGTATGCATGTCTGTATATATATATATATATATATATTACATGTTCAAAAAAAAGTGGATCAAATTGAGGATCTTGTTGTTATTGTCTTAAAACATTAACCCCAATTGATTTAATTTCCTTATTCCACAAGTATTTTTTTTTTAAGATTGTTGTTATCCAGAATTATTATGCAAATTTGGTGTTGATCCCAGCCAGAACAGTCTCTTCGAACCATGTTCAACAAAAACAGGTATGTTATTATTAAACATGCATTATATAGCCTATTTAAGAATGTCGATATGTTCACAAAATAGGTTAATTACATTCAGTGGTTATGACTTATGATCTCAAAATAAATTTTTCAATAAAGATTTCTAAAACCATTCTAAAAACGTTGTTATCTGTTATTATTAAATTCACATTTGTTTGTAGGCCTATGCATTTCACAATACATAGACTATTGTTTCAAATCAGCTTTACCGAAATGCATGTCTACATTACAATTTAGAGTTATCAGAAGGTCGAAATAAAGTACAACGTGTTAGCCAAAGTTAGGTAACATCAAATATCTTCCATGTTTTTACTAGCAGGGCTTGAAGTCTGTCAGACTCAGACCCCAAACAGAGAATAAGGGTTAACTGTTAAGTCAGACATGTGCAGTTGTTGCACATAATATCTTTACAGAACTGCAACTTTGCTACTTGGAGACTCCTGTGATGTGAGAGATGTTTCGCCCACATTCTCTGTTCTGTTCACTTATTAACGGTCTCCAGATTTCGGGAATGCAGATGCTGCTCTTTTGTGTGCTTCGTTTCCGCAGTCATTATTTCCGTTTCCACTCCGTGGAAAGTTATGCCGATTTGCGAAGAGTAGCTGTCTGTCTCATAGCGGTTAGTGGGACGCATCACTACTGTGAACTTTATTCGGCGACAGAAGAGTTTCGTCAGCGTGATGGGGGACATCGAGGAGTCGAATAGTAACCGGTCACGACAGACCGTAATTCATTCTCTTCTCCCGAGTAAAGAATTCCTCTCCTCCCGAAAAGGACTACTGCTGCTCGGTGAAGTGGTAGGCTACTTTTCGACCTCTATTTGTTATCCACCCATGATAGTATCTAGTGTAGCCTATAAGTCATAATGGCATTGTCTTGTCGAATTATATTATCTGGTAAATGTTATTGTCTGTTTTGTTTTTTCAGCTGGATGCACAGAAGTGCTTTCAGCGACATACATCTTGGCATTTATTCTTCTGATTTGAGTTTCTTTTTCTTATCGATCTTTTTCACTGATTTTTCTTCAGGCCTAAGCCTAATTGTCTTTTAATATGTTTGTTCTGAAAAGTTTCTGTTTCTTTGTTGAATGAATGAAGTAAATGAGAATGAGCACATTCGCTGTTTACAGTAGGTAATGTGACCCTGGACCACAAAACCAGTCATATGGGCCTTTTTATTCATTTATTGATATTTATACATCATATGAAAGCTGAATAAATTTATTCTTGAAATAAGCTTTCCATTAATGGTAGCCTATGCTCAGAATCGGATAGGACAATATTTGGCTGAGAACTATTTTAAAATCTGAAATCTGAAGGTGCAAAAAAAATTATTAAACACTGAGAAAATTGCCTTTAAAATTGTCCATTTATGTTCGCAATTGTGCTGCATTCACTTACAAAAATAAATGTTTTATATATTTACGGTAGGACATCAATTGCTAAAACACAATTTCTGAAACCTTGCTCCATTTTCTGAAAACATTAAACACAAAACCTCATCTTCAAGCACTGTTTACAAAACCTCTGACTCCTCTTGCAAAATGAAACTTTCGCCTCAAAACAGTTTTACCTGTGTTCAAAATCAAACACTGCTCTCAAAACAGTTTTACCTGTGTTCAAAATCAAACAATGCTCTCAAATCATAAACAAAGTGATCAAAATGCTATACACTATCAAGCAGTCAGTAAACAATACACCAAAAAATTGAAAACACTTTATTCAAAACATATAGTTCTCAGGGAGAACTACATTTTTAATCTCAATTTCTTTTAATATTTATTCATTGTACAGTCTACAGCAGTGCACTTTACTACAGTATACGATACTCAAAGGGACACAAATGAAAGGAGTTGCTCGAGTTTCATCAGATATTTCCACTCTTTGTCTTCCTCTTCCTCCTCCTTCTCCTCTTCCTTGCCCCCCTTCTCCCTCATCCTCCTCCTCCTCATCTTATTATTCCTCCTTTTCCTCTTCCTCCTCCTCTTTCTTGCCCTCCTACCCCTCCTCCTCTTCCTCCTCCTCTTTCTTGCCCTCCTCCTCCTCTTCCTCTTTCTTGCCCTCCTCCTCCTCTTACTCTTCCTCTTTCTTGCCCTCCTCCTCCTCCTCGCCCACTTCGCATATGCACTCGTCCTCGTCCTCTCACATTGTTTCTTCTATTCATTCTCAGACTTTCTCCTCCCCACCTTCAACAACCTGTTTGCTCTCTGAACTGGCTTATATTGGTTGTGTCACAACATTTGAAACAGGTTGAATCAGTTTTGAGTGGTTGTGTTCAATCAAATGACACGTGTTCTCTATTTGTATTTGATTTTTGCCACTTGTGTTTACCAGTATGGATGACGTGTGCATTAGAGTGCAGAATGTGTTTTGAGAATGAGAATGTGTTCAGAGTTTTGCTGAAAAGTCTAAGTGAGATCTGCAAATTGTGTTTTACCATGTGAAATTGTTTACGGTATTGACAACAGACTCCACAATTAGCTAAATGAGTTCAGGCAACTGAGAACTTTGTTTAGCCAATGGATTTTAGTGTTTTAGCAATTGAGAAAAACTGTAATATCCTAATGATTTTCGGCATAAAAGAAAAATCAATAATTTTGACCCATACAATGTATTGTTGGTATTGCCAATAATATATCCATGCTACTTGTATTGTGATCCAGGGTCACATATAGGTCAAACACTTTCAAATGTCCTCATTCATTTGAAGGGGGAGTTTTATCTAGTGGCTAGAAGTGGCTTTTTTAATACAGGTCATCAAACCTCCTTGATACTGTACTGTATTGGCCAGTTGTTAGGCCTATTTTGTTCTTCGCCAATGCCAAGTAGCCAAGTTCCATATGAGTTGATGATAACATAATAAAATAAAATAAAAAAGGTTGTCATGAATTCAAAATTTTATGGAAATTTATGTTTGCAAAGATTCAACACAAAGTGTGCACACCCAAATAAAAAAAGAAAAGCTTAATGAGGGTGCTCAACCACAAAAAGTTGCAAAAAGAAAGAGACAAGCTGGCACACCACAGCTCCAAAGATAGAAAAATGTTTATTTATGTTCTCACCAAATTCATGTTATAAATCTTATTGTGAACGATTGCATGCAAAACATTTTTTTTCTCCAATCATAGTCTGCTTAAACCCAAATGTTCATCTGCCTCCATTTTTGAGTGCAACACCCACATTTTAAAATCCAAGTCCCCACCCTGCATTTTGTATTTTTCGATGAGCCGTAACCAGAGTTGCCAATTCCACTTATAAAAAGCAACTTTAGGCCTCTTTTTTGGTAAGACACACTTTTTGGTAGCCTGACTACGTCAGACTTCGTACTTCCGCTCAATTTCATTTCGCTTCTGTACTCAGTCTTAGACAGCGGCCTATCTATCCGCTTTCCTCCGGCCTGAAATCAGCCGGGCCAATCAACGAACAGAGGGCGGGCTGAAAGCCGTGACATAGTCGCTAAGCGCCAAGTTTAAGATTAGGTCAATTGCAAATATTTTTTTGTTTCTCTCTACTGTCAAATATCAGTTTAGAGGCCCTGATTGTACCGTGGATGCATAGATTAACTTCGCATGATCTGCAAAAGTCGTTTACAGCCATGTTCACTCCGGTATTTCGCTCGCATCATCAAGTGTTTACAGCAGGTTTACAGTGGAAGTTTGATCATAGATTTGAGTTCAATGCATGATGTCTGTGGTTCGATGCGACTGTGTAGTCAGACATACGTCATAAATAAACTTATTTGATTGGCAGAGAGACTATATAGGGCGACATATGTCACTTTGAGTGATTTATGACCCTTGATTGACCACGCCCCTTTTTCCCACGCTAAGCCCCGCCCCTTTTTCCCACGCTAAGCCCCGCCCCTTTTCCCCACGCTTACCCCCGCCCCCTTTTCCCACGCTTAGTCCCGCCCCCTCCCACCCACTTCCGGACCACGCCCCCTTTTCCCACGCTTAGCCCCACCCCTTTTTCCCCACGCTTAGCCTCGCCCCTTTTCCCACGCTTAGCCGCTTCCGGAGAGGTCATGTGACCGTGGGAATTCCCACGGTACGGAACCCCTCCCATCCGAACCGGTTCCGGTCTGGGCATGTGTTGTACACCTGTTACGGGCACCTGTCTTGATCAATGTAAAAAATGTTCAAAATGATGGAAAAACATTCAAACAATACATTTTCAATCTTTTTAAGAAGGATGACAGAAAACAGAGATAGGTTTAGTGTTTTTTATTAAAGAAAAGGGGTTATAACACGTAGTAATTAAAACCATTAAGATACATATGTCTTTACCTTTACACATTATTTAGTAAAATGTTTCATTTTACATAAACATCTGTTTTAAAAAGAGTTTTCAATCACAAAAATAACATATATTTTGGGGCAAAAGTTGTGCTTTTCACATAACACGTAGTGATTAAAACCATTAAAACATTAATGAGAAAGTTAAAATTGTGTTTTCCGCAATAACACACAGTGCTTAAAACTATTAAAACAATTTATATCATTAAGATACTATTGTGTTTAGTGTTCATACACTTAAAACATTAATGAAAAAAGTTTAAAAGCTGTTTTCTTAACGCTATCAAAATGTTCTAGCATTAAAACCGTTTGTATTAAAATTACTTACATCAAACAAATAGATCTAATATGCCTTCAGTGTTCACACACACTTGTAAGTTGTTTAAACTGCATTTCTTAAAGTTATCAAAATGTTTTAGTTCATAAAACATCTAAAATGTTAAAACGTTAAAAGATCAACATCCAGTTATTTACAGAAAAGACGTTAAAAGTTTTTTTTCATTACAAAAGATACATTTAACCTTCATTATTTTTGTCAAATGTGTTACATTTTACATAAAACACGTCATAATATTAAAACTACATTGTGTTAAAAATATAGTTTTTTAGAGGTCACCATACATTTTGTAAAATGTTAAAACGTTTAGACATAAAAAAAATAAATAATTAATACATTTAAAAATATAATACGATAATTAAATAAATAAAAGTTTTAAATTGTGCTTTCTTAAAGTTATCAAAATGTTTTAGCATTAAAAACATCTAAAAACTGTGTGTATTAAAATTACATCATACAAATAGAACTAATTACTATATTTGAAGATGTACTTTTTCACATAACACATATAGTGTTTAAAACTATTAAAACAATTTATATCATTAAAACATGTATGACTTTAGTGTTCATACACTAGTAAAATGTTAAAACATTAATGTAAAAGTTTAAATTGTGTTTTATTAACGTTATCGAAATTTTCTAGCATTAAAACATCTAAAACAATGTGTAATGCAATTTTATATCAAACAATAGATCTATTTTCTATCATACGTTTTCTAAAAATAAAACATCAAACAAATAGACCTAACATGTCTTCAATGTTAAAAATCACAATATCAAAAACACATGCATACATTTAAAAAAAAAAAAACTGACTTACGTTTTTTACATCCACGCTTTGTTGTTGAAAGAAGAACAAAAGTAATTTAGTTTAAAGATTTAATCCAACACCAAAGATTTAATCCGTCACCAAAGGTATTAATCCAACAGCAATGGTATTTCCAACTCCAGAGGTTTAGAGATTTTAACTCCAAAAGTTGTGTAAATGTAATTTCCCGGGAGCTCCACGAAACACATCCGCTCTCTTACATCCCAAAAGTTAGACTGACATCTGTGAAGTCTACAAAGTAGCCTGACTCAGACTCCACCCCTAGACCCGTCCCACATCTCGACCCTCCCACGACAGGTGATGAAGAGGTGTGGGAAAGGATGACAAAGAGTTCCCATGCGCACACACGCACACGCGCCACACCACACACACACACACACACACACACACACAACACACACACACACACACACACACACACACACACACACACACACACACACACACACACACACACACACACACACACACACACACACAACACACACACACACACACAATAATGAAAGAATAGACATCCGCACCCCATGCGTTGCGCATGCGCGCGCACACACATACATAATGAAAGAAGAGACGCCCCGTGCTCCGTTTGAAAAGACGCAAACTCGACGTAGGCCTACATTCTCTTGGAATTTAGGCTACGCTACTGCAGAGTCAGACCCAAAGACTCCTGAGAGATGCCTTGATGAAGCTATGATGGATTTAACTTTAGCTCCGCGAAAATTACAAGGATCGTGATTAACAAAATGAACCGGCGGAACGTGTGGAATATATTTTTCACTTGTCTGGAGGATGTGCGTGTACATATGATTTTGACAAGGACTACGTGAAGGCTGATTGACCAATGTGGATATAACGATAGAAGATTTACATGGAATACAACAGAGGACCTTCGATTTGGTTTTTCACAGAGCGAGATATTGGATTTTATTTTTACCACGTTATGGATCGGATTGAAAAGACTGAGGAGACGGATTAACAAATGAGGAATATACAGACTGCTCGTGGACCACGTTAATAAATACCCACGTATTAATTAGAAGGTTATAAGGTATATGTATAAATGTATTTAATGTAATAAATAATAAATATACTTCCTTTGTATATCCTTTGCATCCATCCTATATCGTTGAACATCGATAAACATGCTCTTACATGCTCCCAGAGACACAGTCGAAGTCTACACGACATGCACGACATAACATACTGTACATATAACACAGGTAGATCACGTAACGATCAACGTGCAAACATAGTTAACATTGTAAACATTTAGACTGAATGCAATGATAGCGATCCTCAATCTCACTTATGAAAGTATTATACAATAAAACATGCACATGTGTTTACAATTAGTTGGACGCACACACATATTCCTTAGTTAACAACACTTGATTTCACTATTATTTACATTGAACAAGCCCATCCACAAATTCTCTCAACATTAGATGTTTTCAAACTTCACGGTAAGTTTTAGAACAGTCCAAAACGTGAGCAGAGGTGGGGGTGTTTGGGAGAGTCCATTTCTAAAGGGTCTTTTTTACTGTTTTAGAACAAATAACATTATGTCCAGGAGAAGTTCGCACTCACACACAAACACACTTCTACAATGTATTGTCTGTGGTAAGATCAGGGACTTGTTTTTAATTAAAGAAAGTATTGTTTTTCACATATATTTGAAAAGTTCACCAACACATTTAAAAGTTTTAAAAAAGTTGTATAAAGTTATGGTTGGTATTCGTACATTTTACTACGTTATCAGAAAATGTTAGAGAAAGTTGTTACTTCTTTTTAATTCTGTATTTTTACAGACCTAAAACCATGATGCTTCAAAGTATGGAATATAAGTTTTTGAACATTTATAAGATTTTGAACATTTATAAATTTGTGTATTGCAAAAGCAGAAGTCTATTTTTATTCTGTATTTTTACAGACCTAAAACCATGATTAGAAGTAGTCAAAGACAAACGATTTTGAACATTTATAAATTTGTGTGTTGCAAAAGCAGAAGTCTATTTTCTTTAAATAAGGATTTAACGTTTTAATTTCTTTAAATCAGTCTGATGACACACATTATTTCTGTGATTAATTGATTAGTAATGTTGCGAGGGGTTTCCTCACACGAGTAAAGCACTTTAGACGTGTTTGTGACAAACACATTGTATTTACTTAGACTTTTTAAACGTATTTAACATTTTAAATGTTTTTCTTCTGTCCAACTTACGTTTCATACGAATTGCCTGAGACGTTTAACAACCACATATAGGGAATGCATGTTGATTAGTACGCTGTACCACTACCATCACTGTAGTATTCTGAGGAAATATCAGTTACTTACTTGGGATAATCTCATTAAATTCAAAAACATTTGTTTAATTTATAAAATCAGACATGGTCTAGCACCACATGCTTTCTGAGTGCATTTAAACATTATATATTTATTTTATATGATTTGTATTTCATGAAGACCTGAGGGTCGAAATGATACTTTTTTAATACCATTTTGAAGCAGTACCTTTCAGTGTGCGGACTTCACACTTCTTTATTCAGTTTATTTCACTCAGTTGTCCTGGACCTAAGCCCAATTTGGATGTTAGGAATGTGCAAGCCAGCTTTATGTTTTTGACTCTTCATTGCATTTCCATAATGCGGTGTATGTAATTTTATTTTTGTGATTTTATACCTGCGTTTATCTTTAAGGAAGCCTTTTATTACACCGGCTGAGGGACTAACGGTGAAAATTACCACTCTTGAGCTAACTTGGGTACATTTACATTGTTTTAATGCTGATTAATGTAACACTGTCCCCCTTTTCAAATAAAGAGAAAATGAAAAAGTACGTTTCAGACATAGTGCAAACATGCAATGTTCGAGAAAAGCTCATATTGGTGTAATCTTTGAGAGGTCTCATCCCAAAAACGTAAAACTTTGTGTTGGGATAACCCAGACATACCTTTACTAAAATAAACTTTATGGAAGTCATTTTCAAGCTGTGAGTATGCTTCGACACGTAACTATACCATTATATATTTATATTATGTTCCCATGTTGCTTTAAAGTCTTTGTTGTTTGTTTGTTATTAACTATTACTTTTTATTATTCAACATCCTATACAAATTAAAGAAACATATGAGCTAAGAATGTTCTCTAACCCAAAATAAACAGATAATGGAATGTTTGCAATCTACAATATATGTTAGATATTATAGTTGTATTTTACACACATCAACATATTTTGTCAGAAAGTTACACACTTGTAAAGCCTATATGGACTAACTTTAAAACATAGGCCTAATCTTTATACAGAAATCACACACGTCCAAACAAACATACAATATTCAAAAAGACCAAATCACTAAGAAAAGAGGAAATGAAAAGCATTTGTTTATAAGAAATACACAAAAGTTTGCAAATGACGGTTTATCATTAGTTTTTAGCCATCTTGCACAGTAGATGACACCGTTCACATCTTGTTTCTCGGATTGTACGTGTATGACATGATGTACCTGTACCATATTATTGTAATGCAAACACATTTGAGGGTTAACGTTACCTGTCCTTGTAAAAGGATATGGATAAAATTCAAGTATAATCTTTATGCAACAATCATGCTTCCACAATTTACTACAAAAGTGTGCACTGTGTATAAGCAGCTGTGTTAGTATAATAAAAGAGACATTTGACATGAGCAGTGTGCATTTGTACTAGAAGATAGTTGATAATTTTGCACAAACAAAAAGGTCATTTTTAAAAACATAAAATAACTCTATTTTTACATTCTGGCATATGTGCTGTTGACTTTCCCCTTGTTCACATTCTTGCACATGGGTATTCAAAAGAGATTGTTTTACCCGTTGTAAATTTAGGTATGATAGTATGTTTCTAGATTATTTATTTTGACAGCTATAGAAAGTTGAATAGTTCGTTGATTATATCAATTCAATGAAGATTGAATAATCTTTGAATTACAGTAATTATTTGTATGTCTCATCCATGAAGGTGCAACAATGTTGGAGGTTTTGAGAAACTTTTACAGCATATAGCTGCTATCTCTACGAAACATCGAGATGAAAGATGAGTATTGCTGTTTTTCTGTTACCTAAAAAACAATTACACTTCAAACCCGTCTAACTATTACACTTAAAGATGTGCATTTCACAGTACAATCATACACCGTTATTTTGTGTCACTAAACAACGGTTAAGATAATGAATTATAAATGATACTTATTTTTAAGTGAAAGGTGGGATAATTATTTTTTTATTCTTTCCATTTAACATAACCATTCTCAATCTATTGCTGCGTGTCTATTTTCCTTATGCTTTGAAAAACAAACCTTGAAAACAACTATGCTTTCTTAGAATGTCATCAGCCGTAGAAATGTCTTGCGTACGTCTCTCTCTCACAACTATCGCCGGAGTTTCCTGCATCACATAATGTACAGCTAAAGAAAACATTTACACGAGTTGTGAAACGTGTGTTAAATTGAAATCTATAAGAGGCCCTCAAATTCTGTGCATGCAGCAAAACACATCGCAGCCATGTACGATGATTTTTCATAAAATTACTTCTGTCACATTGTTTGAAGAAAAAACTTTAATCAGCAGGTGCTTAATAACTATTGAAGTTATTAAACAACACTGAATTCGATAATGATGTGTTTTATGTGACATATCTTGTTTTAATTTTAACTAAATACATTTGAATGCTCTAAAGGTTTATAACTTTTATATTAAGGTTTATATTTGAATGAATGAATGAATGAATGAATGAGGCATTTATATAGCGCTTTCGTAAAAGTTTTTCTTTCTACTTTATTAATGCTTGTTACAACTCTTATTGCGAACAATCCATCCCATACATATGTTTTTGATCTTGTAATGTTTAATCAAAATGTTGTAATTGGAGTGAAAATCACTAAGTCACTAAACAATAGTTACACCCTCTGTTTACGACGTCATGACGGATACGCCCCTCCCCTCCAGTAGGGTTATATATCCACCCTGATAATCTCACAGGGAGACACAGAGCCGGTGACCTCCTGACAGAGCTGGCCTAACAGGACAGTACGAGTTCAGGCGTAGACGTCTATACTACTACAATATCTCAGCGATCAAAGGTTGAAGGAACATTGTCTGATTGTTACATGGACAACCAAAGAACGCTTCAACATTCTTGTATATCTGAGCATGACACGCGTTGTGCTTCTTCGACTGACATCACTATGGAGGATCTGACCCATAACCCACAACTTCAGAATGTTAATGCACAAGACTTGGATGATCGTGCTGCAACGACTCAATCACATGACATTCCAGGAACTATCCGAATCTTTCAACATCGATAGGGGATAAAGTTTACACCATCCATGAAGTTGAGTTCTAAAAATCTAAAAACTTTGGACTAAAAGCATGATGGAGCATAACTGCCCTTTGAGTTCTGAAGATGCTACGAACAAGCCTAGGGTGTTTGACTGTGCCATGAGCAAAGAGTGCCGTTTAAGAGATACCATAGACTCTATGTTTGAAGATTATTTTAGAGGCCAGATGGTTGACTTGATGCATAAGATCATCGATGCTGCGTGTGATTCGAATAAGGACTGTGCGGGAGATACTAGACGTGTAACAAAACTCAAAAATGAAATGATTGTAAGAGGCCTAACAAATTCATGGCATGATGTTACGATCATGTGTCTTAATGCCAACGAGCCGATCTGTGTAATCCTCAGAAAAGTTCTGGGTGTGGTGTTTGATTGTAGGGACGAGTTTGGAGTTCTCTGTATGTGTACGTTTGTAACAGATCTATGTGCGTCACTGTTTTCAAAAAATGAGAAACTCTGTGCCGTCTGCGAAATCGTTGAAACTCTACTCAGCTACATCTTAGAGCGAGACAACACAGCCTGCAAAAAATTTATTTCCTGGTTAGACAAACTTTAATGTCATTACTATTGTTTTACTTTTACTTTTTAACATTTCAATGTATGAATATATTGTATAACGTTTCAATGTATGAATGTACTGTTTATCTCTCAATATATTGTTTAAATAAATTCTTTTTAAAAAATATTTTGTGGTCATGTCTGAGATCATAAAAACAACATGCAACCTTAATCCATACGATTAGGAGGTATTAAGCAATAATAATAATAATAATAACCAAATGATCTTCATTCTTTTGTTTAGCGGTATTTAAAAAAAATGGATAAATGGTTCGCATTATACCCATATCTCACAGCATCTTTTCAATAATAGACAAGCTGTTTAAATTGTGTGGAGGGGAGGGGGGTTGTATAGGGGCGTATCCGTCATGACGTCGTAAACAGAGGGTGTAACTATTGTTTAGTGACTTAGTGATTTTCACTCCAATTACAACATTTTGATTAAACATTACAAGATCAAAAACATATGTATGGGATGGATTGTTCGCAATAAGAGTTGTAACAAGCATTAATAAAGTAGAAAGAAAAACTTTTACGAAAGCGCTATATAAATGCCTCATTCATTCATTCATTCATTCATTCAAATATAAACCTTAATATAAAAGTTATAAACCTTTAGAGCATTCAAATGTATTTAGTTAAAATTAAAACAAGATATGTCACATAAAACACATCATTATCGAATTCAGTGTTGTTTAATAACTTCAATAGTTATTAAGCACCTGCTGATTAAAGTTTTTTCTTCAAACAATGTGACAGAAGTAATTTTATGAAAAATCATCGTACATGGCTGCGATGTGTTTTGCTGCATGCACAGAATTTGAGGGCCTCTTATAGATTTCAATTTAACACACGTTTCACAACTCGTGTAAATGTTTTCTTTAGCTGTACATTATGTGATGCAGGAAACTCCGGCGATAGTTGTGAGAGAGAGACGTACGCAAGACATTTCTACGGCTGATGACATTCTAAGAAAGCATAGTTGTTTTCAAGGTTTGTTTTTCAAAGCATAAGGAAAATAGACACGCAGCAATAGATTGAGAATGGTTATGTTAAATGGAAAGAATAAAAAAATAATTATCCCACCTTTCACTTAAAAATAAGTATCATTTATAATTCATTATCTTAACCGTTGTTTAGTGACACAAAATAACGGTGTATGATTGTACTGTGAAATGCACATCTTTAAGTGTAATAGTTAGACGGGTTTGAAGTGTAATTGTTTTTTAGGTAACAGAAAAACAGCAATACTCATCTTTCATCTCGATGTTTCGTAGAGATAGCAGCTATATGCTGTAAAAGTTTCTCAAAACCTCCAACATTGTTGCACCTTCATGGATGAGACATACAAATAATTACTGTAATTCAAAGATTATTCAATCTTCATTGAATTGATATAATCAACGAACTATTCAACTTTCTATAGCTGTCAAAATAAATAATCTAGAAACATACTATCATACCTAAATTTACAACGGGTAAAACAATCTCTTTTGAATACCCATGTGCAAGAATGTGAACAAGGGAAAGTCAACAGCACATATGCCAGAATGTAAAAATAGAGTTATTTTATGTTTTTAAAAATGACCTTTTTGTTTGTGCAAAATTATCAACTATCTTCTAGTACAAATGCACACTGCTCATGTCAAATGTCTCTTTTATTATACTAACACAGCTGCTTATACACAGTGCACACTTTTGTAGTAAATTGTGGAAGCATGATTGTTGCATAAAGATTATACTTGAATTTTATCCATATCCTTTTACAAGGACAGGTAACGTTAACCCTCAAATGTGTTTGCATTACAATAATATGGTACAGGTACATCATGTCATACACGTACAATCCGAGAAACAAGATGTGAACGGTGTCATCTACTGTGCAAGATGGCTAAAAACTAATGATAAACCGTCATTTGCAAACTTTTGTGTATTTCTTATAAACAAATGCTTTTCATTTCCTCTTTTCTTAGTGATTTGGTCTTTTTGAATATTGTATGTTTGTTTGGACGTGTGTGATTTCTGTATAAAGATTAGGCCTATGTTTTAAAGTTAGTCCATATAGGCTTTACAAGTGTGTAACTTTCTGACAAAATATGTTGATGTGTGTAAAATACAACTATAATATCTAACATATATTGTAGATTGCAAACATTCCATTATCTGTTTATTTTGGGTTAGAGAACATTCTTAGCTCATATGTTTCTTTAATTTGTATAGGATGTTGAATAATAAAAAGTAATAGTTAATAACAAACAAACAACAAAGACTTTAAAGCAACATGGGAACATAATATAAATATATAATGGTATAGTTACGTGTCGAAGCATACTCACAGCTTGAAAATGACTTCCATAAAGTTTATTTTAGTAAAGGTATGTCTGGGTTATCCCAACACAAAGTTTTACGTTTTTGGGATGAGACCTCTCAAAGATTACACCAATATGAGCTTTTCTCGAACATTGCATGTTTGCACTATGTCTGAAACGTACTTTTTCATTTTCTCTTTATTTGAAAAGGGGGACAGTGTTACATTAATCAGCATTAAAACAATGTAAATGTACCCAAGTTAGCTCAAGAGTGGTAATTTTCACCGTTAGTCCCTCAGCCGGTGTAATAAAAGGCTTCCTTAAAGATAAACGCAGGTATAAAATCACAAAAATAAAATTACATACACCGCATTATGGAAATGCAATGAAGAGTCAAAAACATAAAGCTGGCTTGCACATTCCTAACATCCAAATTGGGCTTAGGTCCAGGACAACTGAGTGAAATAAACTGAATAAAGAAGTGTGAAGTCCGCACACTGAAAGGTACTGCTTCAAAATGGTATTAAAAAAGTATCATTTCGACCCTCAGGTCTTCATGAAATACAAATCATATAAAATAAATATATAATGTTTAAATGCACTCAGAAAGCATGTGGTGCTAGACCATGTCTGATTTTATAAATTAAACAAATGTTTTTGAATTTAATGAGATTATCCCAAGTAAGTAACTGATATTTCCTCAGAATACTACAGTGATGGTAGTGGTACAGCGTACTAATCAACATGCATTCCCTATATGTGGTTGTTAAACGTCTCAGGCAATTCGTATGAAACGTAAGTTGGACAGAAGAAAAACATTTAAAATGTTAAATACGTTTAAAAAGTCTAAGTAAATACAATGTGTTTGTCACAAACACGTCTAAAGTGCTTTACTCGTGTGAGGAAACCCCTCGCAACATTACTAATCAACTAATCACAGAAATAATGTGTGTCATCAGACTGATTTAAAGAAATTAAAACGTTAAATCCTTATTTAAAGAAAATAGACTTCTGCTTTTGCAACACACAAATTTATAAATGTTCAAAATCGTTTGTCTTTGACTACTTCTAATCATGGTTTTAGGTCTGTAAAAATACAGAATAAAAATAGACTTCTGCTTTTGCAATACACAAATTTATAAATGTTCAAAATCTTATAAATGTTCAAAAACTTATATTCCATACTTTGAAGCATCATGGTTTTAGGTCTGTAAAAATACAGAATTAAAAAGAAGTAACAACTTTCTCTAACATTTTCTGATAACGTAGTAAAATGTACGAATACCAACCATAACTTTATACAACTTTTTTAAAACTTTTAAATGTGTTGGTGAACTTTTCAAATATATGTGAAAAACAATACTTTCTTTAATTAAAAACAAGTCCCTGATCTTACCACAGACAATACATTGTAGAAGTGTGTTTGTGTGTGAGTGCGAACTTCTCCTGGACATAATGTTATTTGTTCTAAAACAGTAAAAAAGACCCTTTAGAAATGGACTCTCCCAAACACCCCCACCTCTGCTCACGTTTTGGACTGTTCTAAAACTTACCGTGAAGTTTGAAAACATCTAATGTTGAGAGAATTTGTGGATGGGCTTGTTCAATGTAAATAATAGTGAAATCAAGTGTTGTTAACTAAGGAATATGTGTGTGCGTCCAACTAATTGTAAACACATGTGCATGTTTTATTGTATAATACTTTCATAAGTGAGATTGAGGATCGCTATCATTGCATTCAGTCTAAATGTTTACAATGTTAACTATGTTTGCACGTTGATCGTTACGTGATCTACCTGTGTTATATGTACAGTATGTTATGTCGTGCATGTCGTGTAGACTTCGACTGTGTCTCTGGGAGCATGTAAGAGCATGTTTATCGATGTTCAACGATATAGGATGGATGCAAAGGATATACAAAGGAAGTATATTTATTATTTATTACATTAAATACATTTATACATATACCTTATAACCTTCTAATTAATACGTGGGTATTTATTAACGTGGTCCACGAGCAGTCTGTATATTCCTCATTTGTTAATCCGTCTCCTCAGTCTTTTCAATCCGATCCATAACGTGGTAAAAATAAAATCCAATATCTCGCTCTGTGAAAAACCAAATCGAAGGTCCTCTGTTGTATTCCATGTAAATCTTCTATCGTTATATCCACATTGGTCAATCAGCCTTCACGTAGTCCTTGTCAAAATCATATGTACACGCACATCCTCCAGACAAGTGAAAAATATATTCCACACGTTCCGCCGGTTCATTTTGTTAATCACGATCCTTGTAATTTTCGCGGAGCTAAAGTTAAATCCATCATAGCTTCATCAAGGCATCTCTCAGGAGTCTTTGGGTCTGACTCTGCAGTAGCGTAGCCTAAATTCCAAGAGAATGTAGGCCTACGTCGAGTTTGCGTCTTTTCAAACGGAGCACGGGGCGTCTCTTCTTTCATTATGTATGTGTGTGCGCGCGCATGCGCAACGCATGGGGTGCGGATGTCTATTCTTTCATTATGTGTGTGTGTGTGTGTGTGTGTGTGTGTGTGTGTGTGTGTGTGTGTGTGTGTGTGTGTGTGTGTGTGTGTGTGTGTGTGTGTGTGTGTGTGTGTGTGTGTGTATGTGTGTGTGTGTGTGTGTGTGTGTGTGTGTGTGTGTGCGCGTGTGCGTGTGTGCGCATGGGAACTCTTTGTCATCCTTTCCCACACCTCTTCATCACCTGTCGTGGGAGGGTCGAGATGTGGGACGGGTCTAGGGGTGGAGTCTGAGTCAGGCTACTTTGTAGACTTCACAGATGTCAGTCTAACTTTTGGGATGTAAGAGAGCGGATGTGTTTCGTGGAGCTCCCGGGAAATTACATTTACACAACTTTTGGAGTTAAAATCTCTAAACCTCTGGAGTTGGAAATACCATTGCTGTTGGATTAATACCTTTGGTGACGGATTAAATCTTTGGTGTTGGATTAAATCTTTAAACTAAATTACTTTTGTTCTTCTTTCAACAACAAAGCGTGGATGTAAAAAACGTAAGTCAGTTTTTTTTTTTTTAAATGTATGCATGTGTTTTTGATATTGTGATTTTTAACATTGAAGACATGTTAGGTCTATTTGTTTGATGTTTTATTTTTAGAAAACGTATGATAGAAAATAGATCTATTGTTTGATATAAAATTGCATTACACATTGTTTTAGATGTTTTAATGCTAGAAAATTTCGATAACGTTAATAAAACACAATTTAAACTTTTACATTAATGTTTTAACATTTTACTAGTGTATGAACACTAAAGTCATACATGTTTTAATGATATAAATTGTTTTAATAGTTTTAAACACTATATGTGTTATGTGAAAAAGTACATCTTCAAATATAGTAATTAGTTCTATTTGTATGATGTAATTTTAATACACACAGTTTTTAGATGTTTTTAATGCTAAAACATTTTGATAACTTTAAGAAAGCACAATTTAAAACTTTTATTTATTTAATTATCGTATTATATTTTTAAATGTATTAATTATTTATTTTTTTTATGTCTAAACGTTTTAACATTTTACAAAATGTATGGTGACCTCTAAAAAACTATATTTTTAACACAATGTAGTTTTAATATTATGACGTGTTTTATGTAAAATGTAACACATTTGACAAAAATAATGAAGGTTAAATGTATCTTTTGTAATGAAAAAAAACTTTTAACGTCTTTTCTGTAAATAACTGGATGTTGATCTTTTAACGTTTTAACATTTTAGATGTTTTATGAACTAAAACATTTTGATAACTTTAAGAAATGCAGTTTAAACAACTTACAAGTGTGTGTGAACACTGAAGGCATATTAGATCTATTTGTTTGATGTAAGTAATTTTAATACAAACGGTTTTAATGCTAGAACATTTTGATAGCGTTAAGAAAACAGCTTTTAAACTTTTTTCATTAATGTTTTAAGTGTATGAACACTAAACACAATAGTATCTTAATGATATAAATTGTTTTAATAGTTTTAAGCACTGTGTGTTATTGCGGAAAACACAATTTTAACTTTCTCATTAATGTTTTAATGGTTTTAATCACTACGTGTTATGTGAAAAGCACAACTTTTGCCCCAAAATATATGTTATTTTTGTGATTGAAAACTCTTTTTAAAACAGATGTTTATGTAAAATGAAACATTTTACTAAATAATGTGTAAAGGTAAAGACATATGTATCTTAATGGTTTTAATTACTACGTGTTATAACCCCTTTTCTTTAATAAAAAACACTAAACCTATCTCTGTTTTCTGTCATCCTTCTTAAAAAGATTGAAAATGTATTGTTTGAATGTTTTTCCATCATTTTGAACATTTTTTACATTGATCAAGACAGGTGCCCGTAACAGGTGTACAACACATGCCCAGACCGGAACCGGTTCGGATGGGAGGGGTTCCGTACCGTGGGAATTCCCACGGTCACATGACCTCTCCGGAAGCGGCTAAGCGTGGGAAAAGGGGCGAGGCTAAGCGTGGGGAAAAAGGGGTGGGGCTAAGCGTGGGAAAAGGGGGCGTGGTCCGGAAGTGGGTGGGAGGGGGCGGGACTAAGCGTGGGAAAAGGGGGCGGGGGTAAGCGTGGGGAAAAGGGGCGGGGCTTAGCGTGGGAAAAAGGGGCGGGGCTTAGCGTGGGAAAAAGGGGCGTGGTCAATCAAGGGTCATAAATCACTCAAAGTGACATATGTCGCCCTATATAGTCTCTCTATTGGCTTACGGGTAACCAATGATTTTAAACTTCAGACAAGCGCCCCCTAGCGAGAGAGAAAACACTTCTCTATTATGCCATTCCAGACTCTGTGTACGAAGTGAAGTAGCAGAGTCTGGTATTACCAGGCTAACTTTTTGGGGCTTATTTAAAAAAATATGGTTCAGGAAAATCTGACAAGTAACTTAATTTCTTTACATTTATATTTGCTGTTTTCTTTGATACATTGATTGACGCTGTCTGCTCACAGCTAATAGCCAATCAGTGCTGTAGAGTAATGTCCTCCCACATCCTGCCCCCTCCTCACCCTCATTGGCTAAAAATCACGTTCAGCATGCAGGCATGTGACGTTGTAATTGGTAGCGATGATAGTTAGTAGACGTAAATAGACAAATGTACATTTTCACAAACAATGCCAGTGCCACCAAAAGAGATGTAGAGGAAACCTGGGAGATAATGGATGGTGCAGGGAGGAGATGAACCCAAATTAATTTTGTTTATATTTTCATTATGTCTTAATCATTAAAGGATTAGTTCACTTTTTAAAAAACTTTTGCTGATAATTTACTCACCCCCATGTCATCCAAGATGTCCATGTCTTTCTTTCTTCAGTCGAAAAGAAATTAATGATTTCGATGAAAACATTCCAGGATTTTTCTCCATATAATGGACTTCAATAGTGGCCAAAACGGTTCAAGGTCCAAATGAGTTTTCAGTGCAGCTTCAAATGACTTCAAATGACAAATGACGATACCAGACGATGAATAAGGGTCTTATCTAGCGAAACGATGCGCCGTTTCGAAAATAAATAAAACAGTAAAAGTATTATTAGCACAAATGCTCGCCTTGTTCTGTCCTGAGATGTACGTTTGTGATTCTCCTGTTCCAACTCGTTCATTAAAATGAACAAATCTTTTTTCGAGTCATTTCGTTCGTTGAATGAACAAAATGACTCGAAAAAAGGCTCGTTCAAAATGAACAAATCTTTTTTCGAGTCATTTCGTTCGTTGAATGAATAAAATGACTCGAAAAAAGATTTGTTCATTTTAATGAACGAGTTTGAACAGGAGAATCACAAACGTACATCTCAGGACAGAACAAGGCGAGCATTTGTGCTAATAATACTTTTACTGTTTTATTTATTTTCGAAACGGCGCATCGTGTCGTTAGATAAGACCCTTATTCATCGTCTGGTATCGTCATTTGTCATTTGAAGTCATTTGAAGCTGCACTGAAAACTCATTTGGACCTTGAACCGTTTTGGCCACTATTGAAGTCCATTATATGGAGAAAAATCCTGGAATGTTTTCATCGAAATCATTAATTTCTTTTCGACTGAAGAAAGAAAGACATGGACATCTTGGATGACATGGGGGTGAGTAAATTATCAGCAAAAGTTTTTTAAAACGTGAACTAATCCTTTAAGGCTATAATAAAAAAGTATACCAATACTAACAGTAGATATGGTTCGAATTTATTTTATTATAAATCTTTGGCTATATCACAGCTCCACCTTATGCTCTTTCAAACTCTGAGTGGTTTCAGTTTAATATGTAGCAGGCTCTGATAATAAATATAACACTGGGCTTGTTTTGGCCTTGTTTTTTGAAGCTGAGGTTGATTATCTGTCTAAAACAGACATTTCAACTTAAAAAAATGCTTGCTTTAAGCAAATCCAATTGATGCACTGCTGTTATATATAAGGTATTTATAATGATTATATATAATCAAGATTGCTGACTGGAAAAATATATTATGCTTCTTCTCAGGCTATGATTGAGGTTGACGCTTTAATTTATTTTAGTAGGCTACAATAAATGCCCTGAATGCAGACTGAACCAAAGCAAACTAAATACTGACACTGATGAACAAAAACCAGGTGACACAGATGAAGGTAATTAACAAGACACAGGTGATGAAGATGGACTGAAGACGGTAGGCATGGAAACAGATGAGTGGCGGGAAAACAAAAGACATGTGACTAACTGAAAACAAACAGAAGAAGTGAACAGAACAGAATCAGACAGACACAAACGTGACACAGGCAGTATTTAAAGTGGGAGAAACAGCTTCCTGTTAAAGCAGATATTGATCAGTCTGATAGGTCAAGTAGTGCTCTCACCCTGTTACAAATAAACAAAATAATAAAGAACAATATTTAAATAAAAATGCATCCTCATGTCTCCTGTCTCCTCAGGTGCTGTCGTTCATCAGCTTTGTGTGCTTTGCTGCTTCAACAGCGGCGGCATTCGTCACAGCTCCCTGCATTGAGTTCTTGGCGGCCCTCTTCCTGCTGTTTGCTTATTCTACAAAGTTCAATGAGCGATTTAAGGGCTTTCACTGGCCCCTCATGGTAAGTTTACTGACCTACAAAATGACTGTGCTGAATCAAATTATACTACCAAAATTCCGTCCTCCTTTCCAAATCTCCATGTCTGTTGTTTCATCAAGGACTTCCTGCGCTGTGTCAGCGCCTCCATCATCTTTTTCATCATCTCTATAATGTCTGTGTCCAAATATCCGGATGGAGCTTCAAAGGCTGCTGGGGTAGGCTCACAACAGTTCAGTCAAATTCTCTTTATCGGCAGCATCACTGTTTATCTATGATTTATAGTTGCTACATGTGACTCAGTTGTGTGATGTTTAGACTGATCTCATGTTTCTTTCTCTTTTCACTTCTTAGGTCTTTGGCTTTGTTGCCACAATAATCTTCGCCCTGGACTTTTATTTCATCTTTAATGAACTGGCCAATTTCCTCAAGGGAGGTGACTCCAGTGAGGAACCACCAAACACACGAGGTATTTGTACAGAGCTTTTAATAATAAACATTTGGGGTCAGTAAGATTCTTTTTAATGCTTTTCGAAATGAATACTTTTATTCAGCAGGGATACATTAAAATGATCAGATGTGATAGTAAGTATGTTTATATTGTTACAAAATAGTACTAGTTACTTTCAAATGAATAAGAAGTTCACAATATTACTGTTTTATTATTCTTTTGAATTGTTTGATGATGATGATATAAATGGAGCTTTGGTGAGCGTAGGAGACGCATTAAAAAAATCCTTACCGAAAGTTCTCTTTTCTCTGCTGAAGTCTCATTCACAGGAATGATTGCTTGAACAAAACTTTCCACATTATACTAAAGCATCAGGACTATTAGTGAGACCGGTCGCAGGAAGTGGAACCTGTGATGTGGTTTCTTATCAAACGTGCTTTCATAGCTTTATAAATAATCACCCAAAGTGTAGCGTTTACTAGTTATGTGACTAGGCAGGCTGAACTCATTTCACTGGGAATTTCCCATCTATTTTTTCTTTTTCCTGTTGTTATTCAGAGGCTGTCCTCCTTCATTTCTCTTAACATATTTTTCTTCCTCACAGATGATGACTCAGACTCAGACTCTGACTAAAGCTGTGTTTGTGTCCAAAATCCTGGTGTGTGTGACCACTACAGTGCCTGATAACCAAAACAGACTCTTTGATATAACTTTTTTATTGTTTGTTCTGAAATTCATTTTTGAAATTCAATTTTGAACTGACTAGAATTAAACAATGTATTTCAAATGTTACATCACAGAATAGAAGCTTTATCCCGGTTTCACAGACAAGGCTTAAGCTAGTCCCAGACTAAAATGCATGTTTGAGCTGTTTCAACTGAAAGAAACATTATATTTTTTCTAAGGCACATTTATAAAAGCTACTTAAATATTCTAATTGAACTAAGGTCTGATTCTGGCTTAATCTAAGCCTTGTGAAACAGGGCTTTAGAGTTTTGTATAGTCTTTGTTTGTACAGTACTGTATGCATCCATACAATCAAAGTCCCTCTCATTTGATTTTCCAAAAACTGTGAATTATTCCAGTGAATTAGTTTCACATCAATCAAGCTTATTGACTGTTTTTTGGAAGAAAGGGCAGTATTGTACCATTTATCATGTTTATATACTGCCTCCAACAGCTTCAATTCGCTTTCAGTTTTACAGTATGTACGAGCCTTTTTCTATTTCTTTATTTGGGAGCTGTGTGTGTGTTTACTAATTAGAACTATTTTGGGAGAATATTTTTTCAAAATATGTTCTCTTGAATTGTCTTTAAAACAATTATCCATGACGTGGTGATGAAGCCCTGGATTTGAAGTAATAATGTGTTGTAGCAATAAAATAAGTTTACATCATACATGAAATTGGCAGGTGGCTGGCTGGCCACAGTCACCTGTCTCATTTCCACACGTCTACACATTGGTGTTAGACTTGTAATATCCATATAATGCCAAAGCACTGCAAAAAAGCAAGATTTGTCTCATTGTGCTCACCTAGCAATGTACTTGTCTGACAGTGGCACTGCTCAGCTATTGAACCTGTATTATAAACGTGAGCTTCAGCAGTGTATGGGAGTGTCTCCTGGTTTACTATAGTATTTTAAGGCATGATGCATGCATCCACATTCTACCTTCTTGTGTCCCTGTGAAGACTGTATATGCTTTAATAACATGGACTGTCAGATTACCACATCAATAAATATTTTTTGTGCAATTTTTGTAGTATTGTTTTTTTTTTTTTTTAGCAAATATTTTTGCCCAGTCAGTTTGAATGTTAGAAGCAAAATGTGATCTTGAGTTTGTTAGCTGTAAACTGTGGTGTATCTGATTTAAAGTCTCCCTGTAGTCAATAATTCTACAAAATGACGTTTTTTTTCCTGTGAATTTTTTTTCTTCATGCCTTGAAATAGCTTGAATGTAAATTCACACCCTTGCTTCATTTAGAATACGTGGATCTATGATTATGCAAATTAGCCCCGCCTCCACTCACTCACACCAGCTTAGCGTTTATTCAAGTTACTGTAGTAAATGCTGCACAATTATATCACTCTTTACAACGTTAGACATTAATATGATTAGCCTTTTGCTTGACTACTTTATCAAACAGCTAATAATGTTGCTAATGTTACACAAATCATGTTCCCATTCGATCAGTCTGCCTTCTGAAAATCAACATCCTTAGAAACGCTTTGAAGATCATAGAACGTCAGTGGAGAAAGGCATATTTTAATCATAACATAATCATATACATAATTCACCCGCTATATTGCTAAATGTACCCGATTTTTCCTATCAACAGAAACATATACCGGGATAACACTACAGTGTATATGGGGAGGCTCTTGAGACCAGTGGCGGCTGCTGGTCTTTCAAAGAGGGGAAGCTCATTTTTTTAAACTCGACTGTCAGGTGTGGGGATGGTGAAAAGAGCGAGGACTCAGGTGCAGAGTTGATGGGCTTTATTTTAATAATAAAATTAATAAAAAAATACAAACAAAACCTACGAACCAGCACAGGACTGCAAACACAAGGAGAATAAATAGGGAGAAAACAGGCAGGTAACAAGGGAGGACAGGTGGGGCAAAATAACTAATAATCAGGAAACAAGATGGGAGTCGACACAATCAACAGGAGAGCACAAGGAAACGCATGACAAGCCATGTGCTCACACCAAACATGACAACAAAAAAAAAACAAGCACATGGCCAGTAAAATAAATTACAAGCAATGTGCTCACACAAAACGAGACATGAACACTCATAAGCCATGTGTTCACACAGAACATGACAACATGAAAGCACACAGCTAGTGTAAAACACAAGCTGTGTGCTACACACAGCACAAGACAAAACATGACATGAAAGCACGCGGCCGATGTAAACACGAACCGCATGCTACACAAAACACAACACACGTGGACAGAGCGAACACGAAACCGCACGCGAGCACGACAAGACAGAACGTTATGCACGAACAAGTGGAAGCTTATCATGTGCGCTCACAACAGAAAACAAACACGAGGAGCATGAATGTCCAAATCCTGACACAAAACCGAAACCAAACTAGATGTGCCGTGATTCAAACCTCACCACGCCCCACACATGTAACAAGGCACTGACATCGACGGAGGAAATGTGGGAATTAGGTTAAACTGTGAAATGTATGATGAAAATTGCAAATACCAAGAAATATGTTACAGCAGCCAGTTTGTCTTTCGAGTACACTTTTAAAATCCGCGATAGGACTGAGCTCGAAATCTCGAATAGCTTCCTAACTTTTTATTGTACGAAATCGCTGTCAATCAAAAGGAGATGCAGTCGTCCAATCATCAATCAGACGCCCGGACTCCAGGCCCGCCCACTTCTCTATTCACCCCAGAGACGCCGGGCGTCCGTGGGCGGGACATAATCGCAGCATTTATCCAATGACCGTCTAGTTTAGAAGCGCTGAAAAAAACTGTTTAAAGCAGCCCCATTGAAGTCAATGGACGCCCGGCTTCAACGGGGAAATGCACTGTGATGCAACGGGAATCTATGAGAAGGAGATCGAGTCAGCCAACCTATGAAGCTGATTCTGAACTAACTCGTCTTCGAGATGAACGTGTTCTAACGCATTTTTAGTCAATAAAATGTTAACACAATAGTACACATTTGACCATTAATTTTTTGACATTATAGGGGAAGCTGAGCTTCCCTTGCAGTCTTAAAGAAATCGCCACTGCTTGAGACCCGTTTGCTTTGCTTGCAGCAGTTAAGGATATGCTAAAGCTTGCCCGCACCTTGACCTGATTGGTTACAAGGTATTTGTGACGTGGTTTGTGATGTAAGAAACACCAGCGATTTCAAACTTAGTTTTTTAAGACTATCTTTGGTTCACTGCAGTTTTAAGGAGAAAAATACTCAGGAATGCTGTTGACTTCTGAATTTGCACATGGTTTGTCTTAAAGCATATTAAAAACACCACATAGACATAAACAACATTAAAACTTGATTTTCACCACATGGGGTCTTTAAATGCAGTGGATTCCAGTGTACCATAGGCTATTTTCAATTTATAGACCAACAGTCCATCCAAATCCATTTATTTGAGGAACAGATTGCCATCACAAATATTTGCAAACAATTAGCATTTTGTAAGTCTATGCACAACTCTATAAATACAAAAATACAAATTTATAGCACTGTTACATGATTAAAACATTGCTTTCTTGAATAGGGGAAATGTCAACAAGAAACAGTACAATCATTATAAAAATTTTAGTCCCTCAAAATGTCAACATAGTTCCTTTTGGAATACTTCAATGATTTATGAGTTGAAAATACAGTCCATATGGTCAAAATCAGTTATTTAGATGCTAAAATCTTCCAATAAGAAGTTTAGCATAGTCAAAGCACAGTGAAAGCTTTTAAACATTATTAAAGTATAAGCACAGACAGTATTGCTTTAAAAATAGGAAAAATGTGACTAGCACTTTAATGCAGAGTCCATCAAGACGTAAATCATTCTTGTGATTGTCTTTCAACATTTTCAAGTCCACAGTGTTGTTCTATCTCTATAATGTGAGCCTACACCTCAAGATTACTTCATTTCAACATTGTCTTATTCCAAAACATAAAAGTGACTTCACTGAAGAGCTTCAGATAGTAAGACATAAGTATGAATATAAATGAATACTACGAACGATCGTTTTCTAGGGGCAAAAAAAAAAATCATACAATTGCACTACACCTTAAAATCTGTGGTAAACCATACATTTTATTCCACCCATGACACTCCTTTTTAAAAAGACCCATTAGAGGATCAATAAAGCACTTTAGAAAAACAGATCTTCATACCAAGGATCAGTTCATCAAATTTCACATCCACTTAAGCTGTTATTCTGCTAATGTTGTCATAACATTAGTGTCCAGGAGTTAGTGTTTTGACTAGTCGAGCCTCTACGATTAAGGCACACAGAAACGAGAAAAACAGTTTAGCAAATGCATTCATATGTACTGCAGTACACTTGTTCCTTCAAATACAGTCTGTTAGTTTCAGTCATAAGAATTCATACAAAAAGGAACCCTTTATGAATGTCATATCATACACACAAGATACACAATATATACACCTTCTTCAAAAACGCTACACTTGCTTAAATCGATATATACAAATAACTGGACAGGGTTGAGTGCACAGCGGAGTACAGAAACAACCACAAAGAACAAAAACAATAGATTATGCAGACAAGATTTAGTATCTAAAAATCGGAAGTATCTAAAAAGTTTCATTAAACTCACACCCTCCTTCACCCACACACACAGTTTGAAAGCTGTTGTTGTCCGTTTTAACGCAGGGTCACACTCACAAGGTGAAATACTACATTTGGTACAATGTAGCTACCAAAGCTCTGGTATTATAAAAATATTTAACATTGAAATAAATACTGGTGCTCCTAACATCTAACCTCGTCTCTACAGAAAAAAGGCCCAATCCAACTGGATACAGGAACACAATAGCAGAGAGAAAAAGACATCTTTTTTTGTTCATAAACCCTCTCACAAATTCCCATTCCACTTCAGATCACTTAAATCAGTTGATCTTTGATAAGACACATTTTAGAAACAGTTGCGATCCTTTCATATTAGCCGACTGGGTATGGAGCTAAATAGAAGGGGGTTCAAGTGGTTTATTGCAGGCATTATTAACCTTTCAGGTTCTCTGCTGGGAGAAGTTTAGGAGCACAGTGAAGCAAGTTTCTGTCAATATTCATCCAGATCACGTTAAGTTAAAGCCCTTATTTAGTGGAAAGATTGAAGTATACAGTCACATGACGACGGCCTGAGGCTTGATGATAATGAAGATGCCAGAAGTTGGTTCCACTTCAGACTGTTCACACAACTGTTTGTTTGTAAGCGGTCATCCTAACTGCCCGCCGTCACGAGGATACACAGAAGAACACACTGCGACAGGAATGCAGACGGGGCTTTGCTCGTCTCAGTCTCTATTGGTCCGTCTGTGTGGTTTACTGTAGTTCAGGCCGTGACTCCACCTCTCCCCGCGAGGCTGTGCGCGCACGGATGTACTCGCTGGTCTGCAGGGGTCCTTGTCGTGAGTCACTGAGACGCCATCTCCTTACTGCCAGATACGTGTTCACGCCATACACTCCCATCACCAGAAACCCAAAAACCTGGAGAAAACACACAAAATAACTGTAAGAGGGCTGGAGGTGGATGATTTCAGCTTTAAACTGTGAGCTTTAAAGGGATAGATCACCCAAAAATGAAAATTCTGTCATCCTTTACTGACCCTCATGTCGTTCCAAGCTCTTACGACTTCCAAAAAAAGTTTATAAAACGAAACACATACTACATAGGGAACATTACATTTGGTAAACGGATGCTCAAATGAGTGTGCTTGATGCATGAGGACCAGCGATGTTTGTTCAAGCGTATGACATGCATGTTATGCACACACACACACTGTAAAAATGTCGCTGCCTCAAATTAAGTACAATCAACTTGGATGTTTGCCATTTCAACTTAAATTATGTTAAACGGACTTAAATTAGTAAAAAATATTTGAATCTTGTATTGCTTAACTTATTTTGATGTTAAAGCTATGTAAAACATGTCGTCATTACTTATTGATCATTTAATTTTTAACAGTACATGATCTTCCATGTTTACCATACATGTTGTGTCCTATGTATGTGTGTCGATTGATGTTTAGATGTAAATGAAAGCCTACATTAAATCTGATCATTATATAAAGCAATCGAACTTTTAACGGAGGGACAGAAAACACTTATGTTTAATTCAAAATAACTTAATTTGTGTTTCAAAAATGAACGACATGAGGGTGAGTAAATTAATCCTCTCTCTCTCTCTCTCTCTCTCTCTCTCTCTCTCTCTCTCTCTCTCTCTCTCTCTCTCTCTCTCTCTCTCTCTCTCTCTCTCTCTCTCTCTCTCTCTCTCTCTCTCTCTCTCTCTCTCTCTCTCTCTCTCTCTCTCTCTCTCTCCTCTCTCTCTCTCTCCTCTCTCCTCTCTCTCTCTCCTCTCCCTCTCTCTCTCTCTCTCCTCAGGCTGTGAGAGCCAAAGGAATTTGCCGTGCCCTGTAGTTCAGAAAAATCCCCGGGTGTTAAAGTGGTTTCCCGCTGAGAACATCTGTATCATAGAAATTCTAGGGTGTTGGTGGATATTGTGCTGAGCTCAGGTCATTCATGAAGTGTCTACAATCATAAAGGTCAGGATCTGAGTTAAAGAATCTGATCCTGTTACAATATTAGGAATCATCTACTTCTCCTCATCGAGCATCTACAACAAACCTCTTCACAGACACAAGAGGTCAGCAGCCTCGACCAAAACACACTAACTTAGTTTGTCAGCCTCAATTCTAAGATAATGTAACGTCCAAACCCAGATGGATTTTTTTTTTTTTTTTTGCATTTTCTTTGGGGATTTTGTAGGAAAATCAATGGAATTCTTATGGAAGTATTTTTCTGCCTCAAAGTAAAAAAGAAAAGAAAAAGGTCTCACAATGTGACTCTTTTTTCTTATTTTAAACTTTGTTTTTTTTTACCTCAGGAAAAAGGCTTCCATAAATTCTCTGGAATTTACTTTTACTTTTACTGACAGCAAAAAAAAAAAAAAAAAAAAAATTAGCTCAAATATTTTATAATCAAAAGTGATGTCCAAACTATGCTTTTGTGGATCTTGTAATGAGTTATACAGTCAAAACTTGACACAATCTAAAATCTGAGATAGAAACAACATGAAGAACAAAACTGTGAGTGAAAAGAGAACTGGGATGGAGAAACAGGAAAAGAGGAAGCAGAGAGGTTTTCGGTGGTAAAAATCAAAGAAGCAGAGCAAACAATGTAAATCATGACTATGACTACTCAAAACTTCCCGCTGTCGGCCTATTCAGGGGTGCATTTCCCAAAAGCATCGTTGGCCAACTATGATCGCAATTTCCATTGAACTCTATTGGTAACGACGGAACTTGCGACCATAGTTGGCTTTGGGGAACGCACCCCGGGACTCTCTCCAGGAACGACTATGAGCTCCATTTCAGCCACATGAGGGCAGCAGAGCCCTGGCAGATTAGGGAGCACTTAAAATAATTGAGAAATGACTAAACATTAGAATTCAACCACAACCACAGGGACAGGATTCGTGAAATAAAGAGCTGAGTAAGCTTGATAGGTACCACAGCTGCAATCTCTGCTCCAGATTGATGGTTGAGGGCTGCCAAAACCACTGAAGCCAGAAAGAAGAACAAGGTGCTGGTGGCAGTGTTGATTAGATCCTGCAAGAGAGAAAGAGAGAATGTGAATAAAAACTTTTTCTTCCCTGTTGTGTCATAAATATATCCAAGTGAAACGGCTTCTCGAACGAGAAAAAAATTGTAAGGTGGGACTTTTTGTCTATCAGGAATTGATTGGATCATTGCGTTTTGCTATTGCTGTGGTCTCATGTGAGTGACAGGATTCAAATCAGTATATTCTGAAGGATTATTTGATACTACAGATTGGAAAATTAGCTGTTGAAAAACAAACAAAAGTCACACTTCTCAGATTCTCAATCTGATCTGTTAGGACACAGGCCTGTTTTAGGATGAAAACCACATTTAAATGTGGGACTGGTGTCGAAATTAACAAATAATATGAAATAAACTTTCATGTCAAAAGAGACATCTCATACGAATAATTATTTGTGTAGAGAAAAGGAAAACTATAATATATGCAGTGTTTATGAGGCCATGGATGTTAGTTCATGAAATAATATTAAAAAAAAGGTAATATCAACATTTACACATTCACAAGTTTGGAGTTATATGGTACTCCAGAAAACCATTTTATGACCAAAGAGTGAAAAGAGAGGAGCTGGCAGTGAGGCGTGGTTATGTTGACTGCAGTGATGCGGTTTCAGAGGCAGGGGGAGCCAAAAGCACCAACTTTTCAGATTTCATTAAAAAGATCATCATTGTGTGCTCTAAAGATGAACGAAAGTCTTACGGGTTTGGAACGACATGAGGGCAAGCAATTAATGACAGAATTTTCATTTGGGCCAATCATTCAGAAACCAGTTCAGGTCTATCAAGAGTAACCTGTTATTTTCACGATAACTAAAACCCCATAACTCAAAACCCCTGGTACTACCACATGCAAAGACTCGTGTAAATAGCTGTGTGCAAATGATTTGTTATCTGCACAATTATGTTAGATCACAAAAACACACGAGTACCTTTTATTTGAGCCATAAAGTCATTAATTTACAGTCATGCAGTTATGAAGTGAAGGGTGGGCATTGGTAGAGGTATGCAAGGTCTCTTTCCCATGTTGTTTATTGCTATTACAGTTTTCCCTCAATTAATTCACCAACCACTTTGCAACGATAACGTCACAGTTTAGTTTGAATACTTTCACAAATTAGAGTCAATGTTTTCAGGACAGAGTGAGAATGAGAGGAAGCATTTGGAGGTTTCTGACAAGAGGCCAAATCATACTCTATTGAGTCTGCTGAGTGTCCAGTCTTAACCAGACGTGGGTTTTTTTCTGAGCCTTGTCTCTGTGGGGGTGAAATGTAACAAGCCCTTCAAAGCACATCACAAACTGAACCTCACTGGCTGGCACCTCAAATTTCACATCCCAGGCCGATGCAGCATGAAGCGCTGGCTTTGATGTCTTCAAGTGAACATACACTCCAGCCTATATGCAGTAGACACTTGTGGCCATGAATCTGCAGGGTGAGGAGTGAGATGTGATCACTGACTAGTGTTCAATCTCTCAATGTGAAAGAATGTTTTGACTGTGCTGAGTTCACTACATTTGTCTTACATTTGTTGACCTTGTGAATTTTTTATGCTTTAGGAAAATTAAGCATTTGGTTGTCTGTGATGTATTGAACACTGTTGTTGCGAATTAAACTTTTGCCCTCAGATAAGCTAAAAATTGCACAAATTATTTAAAATAATCTTTGATGCATCATTTTTGTAAAACATAAATCTTAGCATTTTGTTAAAAAATATTATATTAATATATTATATTTAATATACAATTGATTATATTTAACATCCCACTTTGGATTACGGGTCTTTAATTACTACGTACTAACATTTAAAGTAATCATTTGATACAATGAACTTATGTACATAGATGTATATTATTATAATTATCTGAATGTAATTACATCTGCCATTCATTTCTGTAATTACAACTATAATTACACTGTTGAGCCTTTCCTTCCCTTTTAACCCACCCTTAAACCTACCCATACCACTAAACCCATCCTAACCTTACCCGTATCCCACCTCAATAGCGGCAAACATGTTGTGCAATACAACATAAACACAATAAGTACTAACTAATTGTAGTTAGTCAAAAAAGAAGTAAATAGTAGTTAAAGACACCTATTATAAAGTGTGACCATGTACGTATATTGATAGTAAATATATTATGAACTAATGATTTGACTGGGCTAGCAGGAAAAAAAAGTTGAGCCTTGAAGCAATAAGGTAACATCCAGATTTCCACACTACAGAACATTAAAGTCTCAGATTCTCTCTCTATATCCTTAAAATCTGCATTCATACACAATTGGAGCTGGGTGGTTTGTGTGCAGCCAATAAGCACTCCAGCGTGACTTAGGCATGACCACCCATGTGACAAAATGCATGATGGGAGTCTCACATGATTCTCTCTCATACACACACACACACACACACACACACGAAACCATGCCCATCTCACACGCAATAGCACACTAACAATATGCCAAAACCAGGATACGATCTCAATCGTTCAAACACATGCCAAGCCAGCCTTTGCCTTCACACATACTTCAACAGATGAATCAAATGCAAGCCAAACCAAACTCTGAAACGCACGTAATGTGAAAAACTGCTGACGTGTTTAACATATTCTAAGTTAGTGGTGCAACGGATCGTCATTGATCCGTGATCCGTTCGGATCAATATCTTCGGTTCGGCACACACGTGATCCGCGGATTGATTCATGAAAAAAAAAAAAAAATGTGCGCATATTCAGTCCACCACACACAGCGTGTTCATGGCGAGCAGAGGAACGGAGGAGCTTGAACGCCCCGCGTCATTTAAATCCCCTGTATAGGAGCATTTTGGCTTCCTGATGCCCGCAAATTAGTTCAAATCTCCCGGGATCTAGCGAGCGAGCGTGCATGAGCGCGCATGCGAGACAGAACATATGTGCTCCAAACCGTGTAGCGCGCGCAGGAGAGAGCAAGAGACTTGCGTGTGTGCGCATGTAAGACAGAGAGCATCCTCTTGATTGGCCAGTTTCGGTAAGTCAACCCGCCTAATATCTCTAAAAAGAAGATATTATTATTGTGAGTGTGCATCGCAAGAATTCCAGTCAACTCGCTCCGTGTCCAATAAAAAACAATTCACATGCACCGTTTTCTTCATGTAAATTCTTCCTTTTAATCCAAACTCGTTAGTAAATCAAACAAAGAAAAGAAAAGAAACAAAATATAATCTTAAATCCTAAATATCACGGATGCGGTAAAGAAAACTGTGCGATTCCACTCTATTTCCTATAAAGGACGCACAACCAATCCCCTCACTTACAGTCGAAATTCTTAAAGGGCCAGTGCACAATGTTTATATAACATATTTCAAAATAAATATAGAGCATATTTATCTAATTAGTACACACAAAGAAAGAAAGTTACAATCAAAACACAAATATTCAAATACTGAAATGCAACACATATGCAATAATTGTCACTGAACAAAAGCAAAATTAGGCTCCTACAATTATGCCTTGTGCACTTTAAGTTGATTTTATATATTTTAATTTAATCATTTAAAAGTGTTAATTAACAAAAAGACAAAACCTATGTTTATTTGTCTTTTTTTTTTTTTTTTTTTTTGCTGATCCGAAAAATGATCCGATCCGTGACTCTGATCCGAGAAACAATCCGAACCGTGAGTTTTTTGATCCGTTGCACCCCTATTCTAAGTGTAAGAACACAAAGCATATGTCTGAGGTTAAACTAAAGTACTAAGTCCACAGAATTACTTAATGATTAACATACAACACAATAGCATCTTATACTTATGCAATTTATTTATACTTTTGCAATTTATAAATGCAAATTTACATTTTTAATGGGTTTGTGCAATTTATTTATAATGTATATGTTCTGTGTGTCTTTTTAAACTTGACTTGACTCTCCGAGTAACAACCGCACAAGTGTACCTATGTCTGTAAACACAAATGGCAAATAAAGATCTTGAATCTTGAATCGTAAATATAATCATGGAGGTTTACATATAACTTTTAAGTTAATGCAGGTAATATGAAATTGTACACAAACAAAAGCAGTCATAATTGCCCTTGAAATGCACTCTAGGAGTGTGTGTGTGTGTGTGTGTGTGTGTACTGGCGGACTGCATGTAGAGAAGGAAAACTGGCCTCAGGAGGGGTCTAAAACTGGGAAATGTAGTGTTCACACTGGGTTCACATCTCTGATGTATTTAACAGCCACTGCGGCCCTCCAAGTTGTTAACAAAGGAATTTTTCAGAAGAAATAAATAATTTTGAGCAAGGATGCGTTGAATTGATCAAAATGTACAGTAAATGCATTTATCATGTTGCAAAAGTTTTTCAATTTCAATTCATCAAAGAAAAAAAATATCAGTTTTCACAAAAATATTAAGCAGTATAATGGTTTAAGAAATATTTCATGACAACAGCAAATCAGCATATTAGATCGATTTCTGAAGGATGTGACTGGACATGAAGACTGGAGTAATGATGTTGAAAATTCAACTTTGCCATCACAGGGATAAACTATATTTTAATTCAAATAGATTCAAATATAGTAGTTTTAAATATTAATTATATTTGACAATATTATATATTTTTAAATCAAATAAATACAGCCTCAGTGAGCATTAAGACTTGTTCCAAAAACATTTTTAAAAATCTAACCGACCCCAAACTTTTAAATAGTAGTGTACACTTGGGCAGCATCACCTTCAAAAAAGACTTCACATTTTCTATACCCATTAGAGTGTGTTAATGGGGGACAATGCATTCAGCAAACTGTTGCCAAAAAAAGTTATTGATGCACAAGGGTCATATTCAAGCAGAGAATCAATGTAAAAACATGCATGCATATGTGTGCAATAAACAGAGAATTAGGCGGGGTCTGAGCTGAGCTTCTGCGTGCCTGTGCCAAATATTCTCAGTGGTGCGTTAATACTGAGTTACACACTGCTTTAAGCAACAGAAGGCCCATAGATCTTGGAAATGTGAAAAAAAAATCCATTCCAAGTTTGTAGGGCAATATAACCTGAATCCTGAAGTTTCAGTCATATCTCTTCATCTGCCTCGGTGGTGATATTTAAGCTTTAAATGAAGCTGCTAAAAGCTTTTCCTGGACCTTCCTTTGGTGTGCTGGGCCTCTCTAGCCCTGTTTACACCTGGTATTAGGATGCGTTTTGGTCGATAGGATCACACTTGGATGACACAAAAAAACAGGTGTAAACGGGGTCTAAAACATTTTGAGCTTGTCCACTTTCAACTACGGGTAGTCGAAAACGCATTCGACCGGATTGCTTTCGAAGTGTAAATGCTCATGTGGTCAAAATGTGTTCGAACAGCCACAAAAATACTGCCTGCTCTCTGCCTACTGACCTAACGTGTAAACATTATGAGAAGCGCGCTAGCCAGACCGGATTCAAACTTTGTTGGCTAGAGATCCAAATTTGGTTTGAAAACAAAAAAATTGACCAAGCACAATTTTCTCTCACCATTCCTGATTTCTAACAAACACGCACAGAGTTTGGCGTGGTCTGTTTTTCCATCATCTCCGGGCACGTTCATGTGTAAACTGCACAAGCTTATTGTGCTAATTAGATCAAAAGATCTGAAAAAGCCCATACATTTACCCGCCCATAGACCCTCCCCTCGAAGAAATCAGGACAGAAGTGGTTGTAAGTGAACAAAAGAGACAGATTAAAATACCAGGTGTAAACGGGTGTATGTGTCTGCCTCATCTACTCGTGATCCGATCGACCAAAAATGCATCTTAATACCAGGTGATTGCTGGTGCTCTGTGTGTGGAAAGACACCATACTATATTGTCCTTGATCTGGATCCTTGATGCTTCCTATACAGGTAGTTTCCACCACTATAAAATGAAGTTGTAGATGGGAAATATGAGAAAATATAAGAAAGAAATAATAGTACATCTACATCTGCGTCCGAAAGCCTGCATGGCTGCCCTACCAAGCAATGAATTTGCAGGCAGCAAATTCACATAAAGGTACCTCTCAAAACTGATTTCGGAGAGACTTCCATGGCATCATAATGGTTTACTGATCTACAAGAAAATAGAGAGAGCTTTGGTGATAACTAAGCAAATATTTAATTACTACAAAACTAAAAAAAAGTTGGTCCTAAACGTACATTTACATAAAAGCTGACCAACAACCGCAACTTTCAGATGCCATTTGTTAGGCAGTGAAGGATACACATATGCTGCCTTCTAAAATCGATTATATGAAGGTATCTCAGTAGACAGGATGTGACATGACCATGGGATTATTTCAAATGTGCCATGTTGTCTCCCTATCCCATATGCTGCCTGCGGAGGCATCCTTTTTCAGCTTTCGAGTGCAGCCGTAGTTAGCTGAATAATAATTTATGATGATCGTAATCAGTCAGATTTCCAAATTACACATCTTTAATGCATCTTTACCCTCTCTCAATCAGCATGTAGCTCATGTTCAGTAATGTCACATAATCATAGGTTTACTGCAATGCGTCTCAAGTCTCAAAGAGGCCATTCCATTAAAGCACACAACGTAAAACCAATCATTATCCTGTCACCTCACAAAGTCAAATCTCTTCTCCTCTCGTGTTAAAATGCACCATCTATTTCTAGTTGTGTTAAGTGAATACTGGCTGTGCTTTTCTGTGTATGTGTGTGGTTAGAGAAGGTTTTTGAATTGGTACAATTGTGGCAGCGTACCACCGCGAGCTGAATGCGCTCATTCTACTGACCTATCACTTTCAATAATGTCAGTCACCATGCCAGCCCTCTTTGAGCCTGGCACTGAATCACACCATCAAAGCACTCAGCGGGAGTAGGGGGTAGACAGTCCAATAGACAGACCGTCCCACACAACCGCCCCTCAGGAACCAACTGCCACGAGAAACCACTAGCTAGCTTTGTGTGTACGCTCCGATCTGCTGCCATCTAAACTATATCAACGTTAGTCGACGTGAACAGATTTAGCGCAAAAAGATTTTAAGACCTAAAACGTCCACCACAGTTCTGCTCTTTATAGGGAGAAGTTTAATTGCTGCTGGGTTTGGAAGGATTTTATCTCAAAATGAAAAGAAAAAAAAACGACCACAATTACAGGACCAAAAAGTACCGTTTACTTTTAGCGCTGTGTTATGTGAAAGTTCCTGAAGCACAGCAGTGGTGAAGTTACGAAAGCCAGAGATACAAACATGAAGGAGGGCAGGAGAGCAAGGCTGTTGCTGAACAAACCCCTGTCCCAAGTGCATCCATTCCAGAACAAATGAGAGGCCTGGGCCCATGGGGTTTGCCTGGCAGGATCTTGCTCAGTCCAAAACCTCCAAAGCCCCACCACAGCTGAAATGGTCATAAAGATCACAGTTCTTCCAATGAGCCATGGCAATACCAAGAAAACCCCAACTCGTCAGTATTCAAAATAAGCAAGAGCGTACACACACACACACACACACATGCATCGACTGGACATCTTGGAAACCCTGATTAATATCTCCCCCGTGACCAGCACAATTCGGTTATCAACATTTCCTGATCTCATTCCATCTTTTACCCCCCGCCATTTCCTCTCATTTCTCCACTGTAAATAAAACAAAAAAGTGCCAAAACAAGCAAAATGTAATGCTCTATATACATATGTAATGATTTATATACATGTATACTTGGTTAAATTAGGGCTCCACACAATAAATGGTTAAACTGATAATCATGATTATTTTGCTCAAAAATGATAACTGCGATTATAAATAATGATTGTTCTCAGTTGAGTAAACACAAGAAGAACATTAAGAGAACATCAGCTCATCTTCATACTCACAACAGTGTATTTTAGTATCTAGTTTCCTGATTTATCATAATTATCATATACATTAACACACTCCATACATTAGAAGCTTCTTAAAAAAGCTAAAACAATTTAATTCATAATTCTAAATAATTCCAAAATATGTGAAAGTTTTTCTATTAAAACAACAAAAAAGACTTTGTGATGTAGTACAAAGTTTGTGTAAATGCATCTATTCAGCAAACATAATTGCAAACAATATAGTCAAGATTCATCTTTAGCTTTATTACATTTCGTCATTTGAGCAAAATATCGCAATGGAGATCACTAAAATATATCCATTTAAGAGATCAAAACTCTGATTGGGGGATTTAAGCTCTTGACATCTGGCAACCCCAAGCATGAAAGATGGTGGAGACCAGTGCAAGATAAAAGAAATGTCACATGAAAAAAAAAAGTAAGATAAATAAACAGTGGGGAAATATCGCAGATGATGCTTATTAACTTGAGAGAAGCAAAATCCCTATGTTAAAAGCATAAATAAAGGACTTTTTGAAACAAGGGTTCGACTTTCTCCGTCTACTTTACGTCTGGGAATAAAGAAAACAGAAATTTGAACTTAAATTGGTAAAGGTACTTTCTTCTTGTCTGTGTGAGGTTAAGCACATATTCTTGCGTATACCATAATGCAATGAGATAGTTATGGTTGGATGTGAGTTGCTGTTACTTTTCTTGGTACATGCACAGCTCTGGAAACAAAACTCTACAGCCTTTTCCATCATAAGCTCTGTAATAGATCCACAGCACCGAGGTCCAATTATGCTGAGCTTTGTGTGTGAGTGTGTGTGGTATAGGCAGGGGGACAAAGGGAACCATGCCTTATTAATCTTTCAGTGAATCAGTAAATTCATCTCCCAAGAGCAGCAATTCATGTTTGCTAGAAGCGGGTTTAATGAGAGCTGTGAGCACACAAGCTCCCATTCTGAGCAATACGAACCCCGTGTGTATGGCCTCCTCCTCAGCAGCACTGGACACAAGAGAGCAGCTTTTTTTAGTATGTCATGGCAACAGAAAACCTGTTTCATGTATGCCACAATAACTAATGCTTTCTCATTATCTATTATCACAATCCTGCTCCTGGAGGGCCACTATCCTGCAAAGTTGAGTCTCAACACACCTGCCTGGAAGTTTATAGTATGCCTAGTAAGGGTATGTTTTCACGACAACGATGTACTAGAAACATAAAAGTTTTTCCTTTGCTTGTTTCACAAACAGAAGACAATGTTGTCAAAACAATCCCTGTTCACAAGGATCTGTGAAAACGACTAAAAACTATGTGTTATGCATGGAAAACTTACACTTTAAAACCCGATTTCAAAAGCTTGCGTTTTCAGGCCATCAAAACACCATTGACAGTAAAATAAATAATGACGCCAGCCGAACCTGTCAGCACAGTCCCTCGTACTGATCACCGTTTTACAAAAGCATTATAGTTTGGAGTGAAGCTAGGGTGGCCATACGTCCGGATTTTGGCCGGACAGTCCGGATTTTAAGCCCCCTGTCCGGCGTCCTGCGCAGCCTCAAGCCGGACACTCATTTGTCCTCCTTTTTGGAGTTGCGCTGAATTTTTGAAAAAAATTAACTTTTTTTTTTTTTAAATTAACTTAAAATCCCGCATAATGATAGCGGCTCTCTGATGCCCGTAAATTAGTTCAAATCTCTTGGAATCTAGAGCCGCGCATGCGAGACAGAACATACTCTATGTGCTCCAAACCGTGCAGCGCGCGGCAGAGAGCTATAGAGTTGCGTGCCCTCAGCACCAACCCAACACATAGACCGCCAAATCCCCCCCCCCCCCACCCCCCCCCCCCCCCCCCCGCCCCCGACAACAAAACCACCGATCACCAAACTATATGTGTCCTCCTTTTTGGTGTAATGGAAATGGCCACCCTAAGTGAAGCATAGCCTACGTATTGGTAAGTGACAAGGTTTTATGGAGTTATAGTGTGCAACATATGATTGAGTTATTATAGGCTAATGTTACCGGTAGCTACCGCGATGTCTTACCTGGAGATTCAACCAACAGAATATTTCTCGAAATGACACCTCCGGCCATTTGGTTGGGTCATTGACCCAGTTTTTAATTAAATAAGAGCAATCATATCCTATTGCAGTTAATTTAGCAATGTATCGTTGCCGGTCGGCAGGTGTCAATGCCTCACAATAAGACATTTTTGTCATTCAAATACACACAATGCTCACGGCGTTTTCCCCCACGCCCCCCAACTATGTTGCGTTGCCGACTGTATCTATGCGAACTCTGCGATTGAGCGACAGTGCGTGAGAGAGACCGAGAGTGCTCCGCGCTCAACTCAAACTTTTTATACTCAAACATTTCGCAACGAATCGATTATGTAATTCGTTGCCAACTCTTTCAGAAATCGATTTTAATCGATCTAATCGATTCGTTGTTGCAGCCCTATTGTCATGTAAATAAAAGGCCAAAATGCATAAAAGTTTTCCGCTTTTAGTCGAAACCGGTGTCGGTTATATGGCCCCTAAGACTTTGATTAGCTGGTTCAGGTGTGTATAATTGGGGTTGGAGTTAAACTGTGCAGGACAGTGGCCCTCCAGGAGCAAGATTGGACACCCCTGCAATAGAAACTTCCTGGCAAGTGTGTTGGAGCTGGTTGAAGCTAAAATCTGTAAGACGTTGGCCCTCCAGGAGCAGGATTGGACACCCTTTATATTATGCCATTAAAAAATGGGTTGAAGGAAAAATAGTTGCACTGTAAAAAAATGTTTAGTTAAATGTTTTGTTTTTATAGCAAATTCTCCACATCAGAAAATGATAGAAAACACATTTAAATAGCATTATTTTATTTTATAAGTCGCTAAGTTATGGTATGAAAAGCCAGTTTTGGAACAAAATGAGGGTGAATAAATGACAACAGAATTTTCATTTTGGGGCGAACTATCCCTTTAAAAGTCTAATGTTGTGAAGGATTTTAAAGTTTTATGTATAAATCAAATCATTAAGGTAATAAGAACGACATACTGTTAGACTCCAGTTGACATGCGGCACTTTGGTGTGCAGGTTCAGGCTAAAGATGAGGAGCAAGACGCTTGTGACAACGAAGGCACTGCAGCTGACAAACTCAAAGAGGTAGACGCCGGCACAAGGCGAGCACATCATTACGGTCTCAATAAAGATGAAAGAGATGAGAGCCAGGACCTGCAACAGAGAGGAGAAAACCGATTATTTTAAAACAACACAACAAGCATTCGTCCCAGCCGTAAACAACCCGCTTCATTTTATCGAGCAGAAAATCAACGCCAGCATCTGATGTTGACCTGAACGATACAACTATACAGATTTATCTCTGATTTAAGACCATAATATAATACAATGTAGTCCTTTGTGAAGAGCAGTGAAGAACCACAAGAAAGTATTTTTCTCAAAAGGCTTTTTCAAGGAATAAATGACTCATCTACATTCAGCGCTTACTTTGTAATGCGTTTTCCACATGGTCATAAACGGGCCTTGTAGAGTGTGTTGAACCCTACTGAAGTCGCAGAGGGTTCACCAATGTTTCCCTGCCGCATTTGTCAGTAGACCACAGCACGGGAAGAATTCTGAGGTTAAAATGCTATTTAGGTGTTATGCAGCCTTGACTCTCCAGCATAAAACCTCAGACAGATTACAGGTTGGCTCGCTCCAACAGGGGAGACAGAACCACTGCCACAAAACATTCCAACATCCAGACGGGGGCCATTTCCAGCTGGCCCGGACCGGACGCTGTCATACGGCAGAAGATGCACACATCTAGATATGGAAGTACAATGTGGAAACCTCCCTATGAAATGAATGATATCTGTGATGAATAAAGGACTGGATGTAGGCTTGCTAATGGAATGACAGTGAAAGTCAGCCAACAATTTTATCCTCTCCTGATGCAGAGAGCTAAAAGCAAAACCATCCACTGGACCATGACACTGTAGGGTATTCAATTGAATCCAACTGGAATGAACTTGATGGCTGGGTCTGCTATACAACAGTTTATGCATTAAGGCCAATTCACACCTCAGAGACAAACACCAACAAACACGTTTGTTGGGTTTTGTCAGATCAGTGTGTTACCCCTGGTACCGTCTGTTGCCATTGGTCAGGGTTTGTTTTCACCTGACTGAACATGTTCAATCAGTGTTTGTCGGTGTCTGTTGGGGCAGTGTGAACATAACAGTTATTTTTCATAAAATTCTAAATACAAGTGCCAACTTGTTTGTCTGTGTGGTGTGAATTGGCCTTTAGATGACCAAAGTGTGGACTCTTTGTCCACACAAAGTGTGGAAAACTGCAAAGGGCTGAGGGCCCCATAGGAGTGGGACAAACAAAATTGGTTTTAATATTGTGGAATAAAATATTAAATGTTCAGGGACTCTCTATCAACTTGTCAATCAATAAAGAAAATAAGACTAAATTCTGTATTATTTCTCCATAGCTCATGTTGTGCAATTGAAATGCAAATCGAGTCAAGCATCAGCCAGCATGACTGCAATTACAGTATTAGAAGAGATCAGTCACCTGATCTACAATGCAAAAAGAGTTTCCTCTCTTTTCTTTACACAAATACCAAATATAAAACATTTAATAAGGTAAAGCACATATGTTATACATATGCAATGTTCTAGTATCTATGAGCACAAATGTCAAAAGCAGCTTGTAAAACACTGGATCACATTTCGATTTGCATTTTCTTCCTACTTCTCCCAATTTGAATCAAGTTGGTAACCAAACATGTTTGGTGATTAACGACATCCATTGTATGGAAAAATAAATTACATTTCTCAAAATATCTTCTCTTATGTTCCGCAGAAGTAAGAGAGTCATTTTTGGGTAAACTATAACTTTAAGACCCCCAAGTTGGCAACATATATAATCTGCTACATCATAATGCACGGTTAAAATAGCTACCAGCAGTAGATTTTTTCTAAAAATTATATGCAATTAAATATTCTACAGAATTTCATAGGAAGGCTGAATGTTATCACAAAGTGTCAACTGCTACTGACCACTTCCCCCTATACTTACACAAACCCTTCATCATCTTTTTGTTGGGCTGTTTTGCATTTATCACATTAGGGAAATGTGTACCAAAGATAAATGACTGCTCAGATCATCGTTCCTGTCACAGTGCCAGCAGATTCAGCATCACACACCATCAAAAAGACAGCCTAAAGATGTGTATTTGGAGATGAGGTCATTGATCTTGATGAACGCGGCACAGGCCGTGTCCCACAAGGCAGCAGGTGTCAGGCGCACAGAAAGTGATGTTTATATGTCACCCCCAACCCTCCTCCTCCTCTTCTGCTGTCCTTCAGAGCCCCCCTACTTTAGGCAATCAGCAAGTTCCTTGTAGCAATGACCACATGGAGTCAAATCCCCGATTTGTACACGCACCATCTGTTGTGCCCAGAAAAGTAATGGCGGGAGGGTTGGTCTGACAGCTTGCATTGTGTTCCAAGAGCTCCTCCTTAAACGGAAATGAGCCTTCCAGCTCCAACCCAACCCAACAGTCTTTTCCTCGCCTAAAGGGAATTGCTCCTTGCACAAAATTTAAACCACTATTCCAAAGCTTCTTAACCTTGGAGATGTTCACAGAAAAGCAAACTCTTCACATTACATAAGTTTCACAAGAGCGAGTGGAGAAGTACACAGGCACAAAGCATCTGGTGAGTCCATCAACTCGCTACATTACAGAGAGCTCTTTCATTATATTTAACAGTTCCTTATCAAAATGGAAAAACTATCATTTAAGGTAAAATGACACATTTATGATGCTACTTGACAGCTCCAAAAACATCTATAATTTTAGTCATGACAGGATGACACAAGGTGAAAAAACCCGCCTAGGGCCAGTTGCATTTAAACATAGCCATTATGTTAAGACAGTGTCAAAAGATTTAGTATGACCCACTAGCAGTTCAACAATGTGAATTCAGTCTTACTTTTTTGAAAATTTTTACAAAAAATTGATGTCTAACTTGTAAGACTAGTCTTGGCGGTTTATACAAGTGGTGTGGCTTTATTCACAGAACTCGCACAGACAGTGGAAAGGTCAATAGTTTTGCCCTTCAGGGCTGAAACTACAGTCTAAATTGACAGGATCCTTCCTGGTCAAACTGAAAGGAAGCCATATAAAAACAAAAGGTTGAAGAGTATCATACCAAAGGACATTTAAAGTCCCTGTAAAGGCAATTCTAAAAAAAAAAATTATACACACATTATAAATGTTAAAAATGTATTGCTAAAACATATTACAAAGACTGTGAACTGTGAAGTACTGAATTGAGGCTAAAACGGGGCGCACTCGATGACGCACTGGAGGCCCCGAGCTCCTGGACACGCCCCAACTATGACGCCCTAGAGCCACTCGCGCTGGCCTCTCCCGATAAGTGAGGTCAACTAGTTTAGATTTTTTCTTATATACTAACATTCAAAAGTTTAGAGCCAGTTTAAAATAAATAAATAATGTATTAACAAATGAAATGCTTTTATTTATTAAGGGTGTGACAGTAAATAAATACATGTTTATTTTAATAGCAACAACTAACGATTTCTATTTCAGATAAATGCTTTTCTTGTGTACTTTCAATTCATAAAAGAATCCTGAAAAAAAGTATCCATGTTTCCGCAAAAGTATTAAGCAGCACAATTGTTTTCAACATTGATGATAATAATAAATGTTTCTTGAGTAGCAAAACAACATATTAGACTGATTTCTGAACGATCATGTGACACTGAAGACTGGAGTAATGATGCTGAAAATTCAGCTTTGTATCACAGGAATAAATCATTCAAAATATATTCAAATAGAAAACAGTAATTTTAAACTCCAATAATAAAGTTTTACTGTATTATTGTTCAAATAAATGCAGCCATAAGCATATAATAAAACTAAATACTAATAAATAAATAAATATAAAAACTAAATAAAAACTTACTGACAGAGAATGCTTATTTTATTGTATAGTTATTTACTTTATAATAAAAAATTATTTTGTTAGCAGCAGTACTTTACTTAGTAAGCTTTTGCTTTACTGTAGCATTAGTTAGCAAAAAACACATTATGTAACCCCCTAAAAAATGCCCACTAAGGATTATATTTTCGTAGAAACCCAACAGATTATATTTGAATGCAAACGTCCAACGATTATTTTTGTTCTTCTGTGAATGGAATGGGTGATTCACTGATATTAGCCAAGAAAACTACATCTGCAGATGGACAAAACCTTTCACAAAGATTAAACAGTCAAAAAGTCTCCTCCTTATCCTTATCCCACAGGGGCCTTAGGTAAATCATTGGCCACTACATGGAGAAACAGCTATGGTTGAATATTCTTGGCAAGCCAGTAGCAGGAAACATGCAGCCATGTGAAAAACCCTGTGCTACAGCTCAATCTGCTCCTTTTAACACACAAAAAACATTTCAAACAATCCAAATAGCACTCAGATTGTTAGCAGGACAGAATGAGGACATATGCAAGTCCGAGATATTATGGTCGCGTCTCAAAAAACCAAGGGATATCACTGGAATGTTGCAATTTAAAAGTTTTGTGAGAACATTTAGTTTTTAGTTCAGTCTTTTAATTTTAATCATTCCTCTCACTAAGCTGTTCATTAGTGCAGTATATTGTACATGAGCAAAGAACAGCTTAGAGACGAGGCGTTTGACCTTCACTGAGCATTACAAAACAAGCATCTCAGGATGTTTGTTAAACAAACTACTAGAGGCTTGTTCTTCAATTTTTACTTCCATCCCTATTGTAGACTATTTGGTGGATTTTTGCTAATATCGGATGAGTTGCAGTTCTCATAAGAGTCAAAACTGGTTGAAGAAGCTGTTATTAAGTCAGCAATAACCAGAGCTTTACTATACAACCCGTGCCTGCCTGTAATTTGACTCCACAGGAAAATTAAGCTTCTGGGTTCACATAAAACAGCATAGATAGAAAGCCACTCATTATGTTTATGAAATAAAAGTGTTGCATGTACTCCACATCCCCACTATGTCAACTAGTACGTGTGCTTCCAAGTATTATCACTTAATCCGTGATTAATGCGAGATCTGTCTGTGGAGTCATTTGAGCCTTGAGACGCACACAAAAGCAGAAAACTTGATTCATTAAGCAATCTTTAAGCAGATAGTACTATCTTCTGTACTTGGCACACAGGTTGTTTCCTTTGGCTGAGTACACAAGCCTTTCACCTAATGACTTCCTTAGTTTCACTCTGTTTTCCCCCCTGCATGCCGTTTCTTAACTGTGCATCACCATGAGGGCCAGGAGATGCTTTGCTTTTGCTGAGCCAGCAGAACAACAGTCTCATTTTCTCTCTCTCTCTCTCTCTCTCTCTCTCTCCTCTCTCTCTCTTCTTCTCTCTCTCTCTCCTCTCTCTCTCTCTTCTCTCTCTCTCTCTCTCTCTCTCTCTCTCTGATTTCCACTCCTTTTTCGACATCTGGCAGAGGTTCACACAGGCAGAAAGCTCTTATTCGAGTTTCTGTTTTGTTTGACCATGATGACCTATATATTTTGGGGTGTTTTGCCAATCAAGTGGACCTAAAGTGCAATCTGAAAGTTTCATTCAGACCCAGGCATCATTCCCCTCCGTCAGCGATGCATTCCAGAGATTTTGATGCCTGTCGGCATGTATCCAACAGGAAATATGTTTATTTTAAATCCCCCAAAAAAATCTGCCCTCCTTACACTAATCCAATATGAGAAGATTGTTATAAGGAGTAAATATCTACCTGAAATATGTGGAGAGAAGAAAAAGTATATAGTATATATAATGACACTGTTTGGATGATATTTTGCCTTAAATATTTTACCCTGAATAAAATACCAAAAATGGGAAATTTGTCTTTCTTAGATAAAGTCTAACATGAGAAGAATTTAATCAGGGAGGAACTATTATATCAAATATGTGGAAAAAAATATGCTATCAGAAAGAAAGAAAGAAAGAAAGAAAAAAGAAAGAAAGAAGAAAGAAAGAAAGAAAGAAAGAAAGAAAGAAGAAAGAAAGAAAGAAAGAAGAAGAAGAAAGAAAGAAAGAAAGAAAAAGAAAGAAAGAAAAAGTTGAAGTCATATTGCTCACGGGAAGTCACTACTGACTGACTCTGTTGTAATACACCTTGCTGAAGTTCAGTAATGAAAACCTTTCTAGGCTCATAAGTTTTTCATGGAAAGGAGAAACCCCGTGACTATTCGAACTTACCACTTCTACAACTTTTAAAATACCGAAATGTGATTTGAGATAGTCCAGGTCACACCTGATGTCCCTGAACACGATTCTGGAGTGCACGGGCTCGGTGGTCGGCTGATACGGACTATTGGCTCCTGAAATCATCGAGGTGTTGGAGGCCTCGCCATCAAAGCCCGCTGCCTCCTCGTTATTCCTCATGCTGAACTCTTTTATCTCCACGTCCCGCCCAGATGCAAGAGCAGATTTGGGTCTGAAACAGTGTTACGTTGGTCCTCTGAAAACTGCCAGGCAGAAAACAATGTCTCAACAAAGAACAACCCTCGTTACAAAACGGTCACCGTAAACTCCAGCCGTTTGTATGACCTAGATCCAGAGCCCAAACACTACATCCACCTCCCCGCAATCTCCAAACCCATTCCTGCCTTTGTGCTGTGCTCGGATCCTGCAATGAATAGAGCTGAACGAGCTCGAATGATCACGACTGTTCTCATGGCAGTGTCCATATTTCACAGTTTCTGGATGCAGAATGTAATGTTGCTGCGAGTCTCCGCCCCCAAACTACAATCCTGCTGGGAAAGACGCTTTCAAGTAAAGTCTTTACTGCTGATGTCAGAGAAAAAAAAGCTCAAAACAGTCGTAGGCTACCCATTACGACAAGCTTTGAGTTATTGTCTTCTCTTATGCAGGTGAAGATATAGCCTAAGATTCATCAAATGCGAGACGACACTGTAGGCTAGATTAATATGTCCCTATGGCAAGCCGGCTAAACATTTATTCGTTAAAACCAACTTCAATTGGAACCATTTGACACATTGAATTTTACAGGCATGCTGTTCACCACTGTGTTCCAATTGTTGCTGGTAACAGCTTTTCATTAAAAAAACTTAGTGTAGTTTATTGTGCCATTTACTAGGCTACACTATAAACAGAGGGAAAACCTGTGCCAAAATAAAATTGAAAAAATATTTGGAATGCATTGCTGAACATTTAACCATTGTGAATATCTTACTGAATTCATTAATCTAAGATTTTAGTGTTTATTTAAAATGAGATATCTGCTATTTTAATATTCATTCTATTGTTTGGCAGCTTAGATACATGTAATGCTTTGCTAATTAGCAGAAGACACTAGCCACGTTTAAATCCCAGATGGGTAACATTGCTTTGCAATGTGCCGCTATTAGATCTGTGCTATGACATTAGCATGACATGAACTTTTATGAATTCTATTGATTGATTGATTGATTTCTTGCTTTGTTATCCCCTTAGGGAAATTTGTGTTGCTTGTGTTTCAACATGCGTACATATAAGACCAACAATGCATGTAACAAATATACAGATTTATATATAAAAATTATAATCTTCACTGAGACCCACTCAGTGGACACCGACACTACGTATCATTTAATAATTTTACTGCCTGTGGCAATAAGGAATTTCCCCCCGTTTTTAAAAAATAAATAAATTCGCAAATAAATAACTAAATAATAATAAATTTAAAAAAAAAAAAAAAAAATCGCAAATACTGTATATCGCAAAATATTGCGATACCAAACAGGTGAATAACAGACATGCCACCCTCCAAAAACAAATTTCCAGGTAGTAGAGTAGGAGACTCCTGGAACTTTCAAGAGAGGTGGGATGTCTAGAATAAAGACTGAGTCCATGCTCAATGTTCAGAAATTATTATTTCAAGAAATGTAAAGTATTCTGGTTTCTCGATTTGTCTCCTGTTCTGTGAGAGCTGTGTGGAGGGAGGGAAGGGATGTGTTGTTTTCAGCTGTTTTTCTGATTGTCTGAATGCGAGTCTTCATGCGTTTGTCTACATTGTTTGAACTATACTGTAGCTGTGTTTTGCAGTCTATTCATTGTCAAACCCCAAAATTAGTTTCGGTTTAATTGCGAGGAAAAAAATTGCATTTTACTGACATATTTTAACTTGTCTTGTATATTTTTTTTTTTTTTTTTTTTTTTTAGATAAGGTGACATTTTAAGCTGTCATAAGGTTGTTACAACATGCCCCACCTATGGGAAAGTAGTATACATTGTAATAATGAAACATGGCCACATAATTGTACTAGACACATGTGAAATTAATGTGGATCAAATAAGAAACCCAAATGTATTTACACAAACTGAGAAATTCAAAAAGTCTTAGGTTGTACACCGCTCTTCCTCAAAGACAATTGTAATTGTTTCAGGATTACTTACTAATAATTTAACTAACTAACTAAAAAAAAAAAAAAAGAGTAGGCACACCTGTAACAAAAAAAAGAAAAGAAAAACTAGCTATTAAAGAAATGTTAAATCAGCTTGCCACATTGTGCCTGTTTTTAAACCCTAGTTTGCAGCCTTCCTAGACAGCAATATATTGCTACTTTTTCTGATGTTAAAAATACTTTCTACCAGCTTGTACAGACAACTAGTTAGTCGTTTTGTATATTGATTTAACCAAAAGAGTGAAAATGCTGACAGTAATCGTATACTTATACATACGCACAGAGTTAAAAATATAGATTCATGTAACATTTTATATTACATTTAAAAGTTTGTTATAGCTATGACTTATGAACTTTTACCTATGTAAAAGATTTTTAAAATTTCCAAAATCCAAATCTTAAGGCTAAACGCGTTCTATAACACGTTTAGCCTTAAGATTTGGATTTTGGAAATTTTGCATTTCCAATTGCATGTGCAAATTTTCATCAAACATCTGACACCAAACAATGGATAGATATTGGGAGATCAGCACTGCCCCCTACTGCTTTGGTTCCCAAATATCTGATAACTGAAGTCTCTTAAACCGTTTCAAATGATCAGTCTCAATAGACGTAATGGCAAACAAAACATGACATATTTATAGGTCTTAATCAGTACTGTAATACTGAGCATCTACTGAAATGAATTGACATGACAAACAAAAAACTATCACAAGATAGTTGTAGTCTGGATTTGTATTTTATTTAAGCCAGGACTGAAAAAAAAAAAGACATTTCCTTATCTTGTTTGCATTAAAAGCAAGATTTCACATGGCCACATACTGCATCAAGTTAAAGCCATACAATCAGACTCACTTTACGGTATAGCACACAAACAGTCATTTGTGTGAATAGAAAGGTCTTTCAATTCCTGTATAGAAAATTTTGGAAGCCAGAATATTTTCTCAACATTTTCTTACTTACAGGGGTAAGTGCATATTAGAAGGATTATACAGAACAAAGCGGTCAACATCCATCCTAGTCTGAATGAAATACATACAAAATGTGCTGTTCATTATATAATTGCAATCATCCCCAACCGAGGGAAAGAAATCAATGAAGCTGAAGCCAAGTAAACTTTTTTTTCTTTTGGTAGCCACCCTTAGATCTTTTATCCATTGTGTGTCTCCTTTGGGAAAACAGATGGGTTCTGAGTTAGGAAGCTTTTTCAAGTACTTCAGGCATCTCAGGAGCAGCTTGTTAGTTCTTCAATTTCTTAGTCCTTTAAGTTGTTGTTTATATTTGCACCAAGCTACTATTAAAATCAGTAACCAGCTAAATTTGTGTAGGAAAAACAATGAAATGTTTAAATGCTAACAATGTGTTGCTTTTTAAAAAATTAACCAAGACGAATTAATAACAGTTCTTCGCTTCCAGTAAAACGGTTACGTCACGTCTTTCGGTGGAAAAAAAGGAGCCATGTTCACGGAATGTGTCAGTGATACTTCAGTACACACACAGTGAGATTTCAGTCACACAGCAAATGCAGAATACAATGAAATACTTAAGTGCATCTTAAGTGCATTTAAGGTTATGAGCGCTTTTAAAAGCAGGTATAATGTTATATGTGATCAGAGGCTTCATTAGTGACAGCCCGAGAAACAGAGTCCGCATAGATGGAAAAACCTTAACCGCTAAAACAAGAGGTATATAGTCCAGACTTAATGTTGTGCTTGAATATCAGCAAATGCTTAATAGCCCTGCCCATCATAAATGGAAACCGTTAAGCAATATTATGCAGAATAAATGTAATTTCATTCGAGTTCCTTATCTCTAGTTTGGTATGAGATTTTTCTTTTCATATTTCTAACACAAGTTCATGCAAAATAACAGTAAACTCAACATGTCTTGTGGTCTATTCCCTTGAAGAGCTTAAAAAGAAAGGACAGAGACTTCAAACTCTAGTGAAGAGTTAAAAAAATAATTAAAAAAAAAAAAAAATCGGACATTGAACACAGAGGATCCGTTTTGGAATGATGGCTTCTCCAGGCTTGGCCAAGAACGGCCACCTGGGAGAAATTCAGGGCAGCTACTCGACATAGACATAACATGTGGTTTCTACATCTTTGGTTCCAGATTCCAATTCTCTGCGTTTTCCTTTTTCATCTGAAAACGTAATGATCATTTAAAAGCCACTTAAGCTGCTCCACTTACAGTTTCTCCACAACAACAGCAAGGCTCAAAACCATTACATCAAGCCTGTGGATGATTTGTCAAGCTAAACCAACTAAACTTGTTACATGTTCAATGACCAAAAAAGAAAATCCGAAAACAGTTTGCTTGAAACAAGGAATTCAATACAATACAGCATCAGTAGTGGAAGAAAATGTTGAGAAATTGACTATGAAGACGGACTCAAACCTACCCTGAGTGAAGAGACAGAGCATGTGGAGTGACAACAGTGAATGCTACACTGAAGGCAAAGTCGTCACTTCCAGTGGGCACTGAGGCAGGGCACACGAAACAAACATGCGTCGATCGCTTACAGAGACACCTACACTGCGCAGAAACCGGGAATGTTTAACATTAATCAGTCCTCAAGTTATATATGTAAATATATATTTTAAAAAAAACTGCCAACAAACAAATCTGATATCTCATTTGTCAGGATTGACAAAAGACACGACGTACAGCCGGTCGCTTGGCCACATGAGAATGGTGCTAGTGGTTTAAGCCACAATTTCAAACTTGAGGGTGGGACGAAATGTCCCGTTAAGATGCTAAACTTCGACATTCACGAAAAGAAAGGCAAGCTCCCTATGGCAGCAAAAAAAAAAGAAAAAAGAAAGAAACTAGGCCACTGAAGTAGGCAAAATGTGTAATTTTAGCAAAAAGAGCAATGACCACAGACAAACAAAAATAAATTACATGAAGCTGGACCAATAAAAGAGAAAAGAACCATTGACTGTTGATGCTACAGTGCAATTCCTCTTTTGGAGACAAGCACCTCCACTACGACACAGGCACTTGGGAGTTATACTAGGAAATATGCTGCCCTGCCCCTCTCCTCCAAAAACAACCATAGCCAGGAGAAAAATCTTAGCCCGATACTCATCAATGCTTGTTTCATCTGAAATAGTTCTCCATAAATTGTTAAAATAACTCAATTTAATACAAAAATCAAAACAAAGCTTGTGTAGCAAATATTTAGCGCATATTTACATAATTCAGAGGCGGTGTGGCAATGTCTGCCATTCCTGTATGCTGAAGGCCAATGGGTATTTGTCATTAGTGTCATGACATCAGTGATGTTAACCGTGTTAAGTGAAGCTTAACGTCTCACTGATAAAACACAGAGAGAAAATAACAGCTTGATTTGCTTGCTTCTTTATAAATACATCAGCATAAATGCAATTATGTTTGTACACACTATATACTTTTTGCAAGTACTCGTTTTCGATGAATATGTTTAGGCTTTTAGCAGTAGTTGTAGCAGATTTCAACACTGGAAGCGACTGCTCCTTGAATGCAGCAGTGCGCATCTGCTCTTGTCAGGAGGAGGGGAATGGGTGCGGATAAAGGTGTCCCAAGCTAAGCTAGGCCCCACACTTTAGAGGTTTGACTGCCTCCTTAAGGAGAGAGCACCCATTACCTGACCTGCCATACCAAAAATTAATCACCACAAATAAACAAACAAACATAGAAAGGGATCTGGAAATGAAAACAAAGAAAAGCAGTTGCATCTTTTCAAATATCTACCTCTCTTTCCCCCACAACATCAGAGCCTATACATCTGATAGAATCCCAACACTTTCGGTCTGTTTGCTGATTGACACACAAGGTGGGGGGGATTTTGGTCATGAATAGCATTTTTTTTTTCTCCTTTATGTCATTACATGTTGATTTCCAGAGTGGACAATGCTGTTGACGCGCTCATGCCTCGTTCTCTGTCGCTGGGGTGTTGTTGGCCGTTACCATTGAGTCGGGGTTTTGAGTCAATCGGTCCAGTTCCGCCTGGACGTCAGTCAAACCCGGCTTCTGCCCTTGGAAAAAAGAGAGAGAGAGAGAAAAAAACAGAGTAATCTCCTGTAGTTTCTGAGTTGTATATAAATATAACATGGGTTTGTTATAGGGGAACCAGTTCGGTGGATGAGTGGTGCATGCTGGTATGTATTCATAAGGAGCATGCTGTGCAGCTACACAAGTGCAAACTTACTAAGAAAGACATGAAAAGGGAAAGAAAACAAAGCACTATTTCATTAACATGCTGGGGCCATAACGGCAGGTAAAGAACAGAAAAGTGTTAATATATATTAGAACTTCATGTAAACCACTGTAACAAGAGGTCGACCGATTGATCAGTTTTGTCGATTGCTGAAACTTTGTTGTCGGCAAAAAATACATACAGATAGTTTTTCCGGGTTATGACCGTTGCTGAGAAGAGTTTGCTGTCGTTACACAGTTTTTATTTCACCTCTAGAGGCCGCTCTCGTACCATCACTGACACCTGTTGGAGTTTGTTTTGACACGTGAGGTTGTGCGCTGCACAGAGAGGCAAACATCAAATGCGGATTTTAAAACAGCCAACGAAGCGGTATGTATACAGTGCAGGTTTTCATATCATTATAAACTGATTCATTTGTTGATTAGATGCTGCATAATGCACTAAAACTATTTTTTTTTATCGTCACTTTCTGTAACATATTTTGCTATTTTTATTAGATAATCAAGTGTTCTAAAATAGAGGCAAATAAAGTGTTAGAATATAGATACAATATACATATGCGTCTAATTTCAATGCTATTTCAAATAAACCCAAAGAGTCATGCTTACAGATGGCCATCTTTAAATATCTACTCAAACGCTATAGCAACACTTTACAATAAGATTCCACTTAAAAGTATTGTTCATTTCAACTTTTACTTATATATTTATTTTTACATTTTAAACAAAATCTCTTAACATTAGTTAATGCATTATGAACTAACAAATAATGATCAAAGTATAATTATTATATCAATATTTTTTATATTTAAAAAGTACAGTACATTTTCATGGTTCAGTACTTTTCAATTTTTGTAATAAAGTTCAGAACAATTGTATGTGTCATGTTTGTTTTCATCCAGTGTCCATTTTAAAAAGCTATCGGTTGATTAATGGGTTACTGGCCAGCGCGGGCCAACCAAGTTAGTTATCGGAAAAATCCACTATCGGTCGACCTCTAACTGTAACAAAATATCATAAAAGAAATGCAGTTGGAATGAATTTGACATCATTCTAAGTATGAAAACCAGAGAGTATGGGATATCACCATCCATGGTGGCGTCACTCACACAGGCTTTTCAGCCCAATCCTTCTGGTTACTCTCTCTGGCTCTAAGGGTAAAACTCCAAAACAACAGTATTGTCCAGAGGGAACAAAAGAACATTATGACAGAAGGTGACCAGGTGAACCTCATAAAGGATTGTACAAGTCATAATTCAACCCAAAATCGAAAGCATATTCAGAATGTCCTGTTATCCATGTTTTTGGAACTTGAAAGATACAGTCCTATCAGTCACTATGGGCCACACTCACAAATATATCATCAACCTATCGCTCCGCAATAATTACATTAAAGGGGTCATATGACGGTTCTAAAAAGAACATTATTTTGGGTATTTGGTTTAATGCAATGAGTTTAAAAAAGTCTGTACATTATTGTGCTCCTCTATGCCCCGCCTTTCTGAAACGCGTCGGGATGGAGAGAACACTATGTAAACATAAAACTATGTCTGCATTTGTGATCGTGGAAACGACAAACAAGCGCTACTCTATACTGCTCAAAACTCGTGTTTGAATAGTCAGTAGCAAATACTTAAAATATGAAACACTTACAGGATGTGTCTGAGTCAGAAGCGCCAGAATGTACATGCAAATATGGAATTGCCCCACTTTTTAGAATCAGCATGTGTGCACAGCCGGCCTATACTCTCCCAGGTTCTGGAAACAGTCCTCCGAAAAATGTGCAGCCACAGTGAAATTTGGCTGTACTGTTCTGGAACAGTGTTGTAAATAAAGCTTAAGCACTGTTTTATAATCGTGTCCTCTTTTGGAAGGCCAAACAAAGTAGTTTGGCTTTCTCAATGAAAAACACAGTCTCTCCACAATAATAAAGCATGAATAAAAGTTACGCTTTCCTTCTTTGCGTATACGTTTCGCGGTGTTATGAAACTCTGCCACTACACACTGACGTAGATTTGTGAGGGGCGTGTTTAAACGAAGCGCTTTAGGAAGGCTTGGCTGAGCAGCTTTAACTTTTATAAAGAATATCTCTTTAGGTTTAACACTTTGAGCTATGTAACTGCATATATTATACATGCACAAACAGCTACATAACACTAAAGAAAAAGGAAAACAAGAAATCGCATCATGAGACCCCTTTAATTTTGATAACTTTTTGTTAGGAGTATCTTGAGATGGTGCATACCTCATTTCATATAATTCAGACAAATGGCTTGGGACAACTTGTGTTTTGCATAAAGAAACTGAAGCCAATATGAGACAATTATGTGCATTTTTACATTATTTTCAAAAATATTTTTTTTTCCTAAATTGTAACTGCTAAAAATAATAATAATACTGTCGTTAATGCAATACAGTAATGTAGTTATAAATGACCCATACTACTTTGTGAGATTCACCTGTTCCTAGACTTGAGGCTGGCAAAGGAAGAATTTACCTGTTTTCTTGGCAGAACCTTGTACAGCCGCTCCTGCTCCTGTCCCTGGTGACCCAGGACTGCCCGGCGCACCTGTCTTTTTACTTAGCAGACTGTTGAAGAAGTTGGCCAGCACTCCCTCATTTGCTGCTGCTCCTATAAACACACATACATTAAATATCATGACCTCAAGTGACAATGAGGCCCAACTGATAATTCATTTACACCGAGCTACTGAAAAGCACATCCTGAACTAGAATTACCACCATTATAACACCGAAAGGGCTATGGTTCCTTGGTTTCAATGGCACTAACTATAATGCTCACAAGCTGGCTATTAACTGAAAAAAATCAAAAAATGTGAAATATGATACCTCATACCCTACAGGGCAGGAAAGTTAAAGAATCAACTTAAGTTGATTTAATTAAAGCAACTGAATCTATTCCTGCTGGTATGTGATATGCTTTCCAGCTGTGCTTAATGATGGGAACATTTCATTTTTATCCCAAACCAACTGGAACCAGCAGAAACAGAACGTTTAGGGAATTATTCCACTGGTCTCCTCAGGAGGGCAGTGTTTTAAAGAGGTTAGAAGAACACTGCAAGACAGAGGCAGAGGGATGATCCAGCAAAATGAGATGAGTGTGGGAGAGAGAGAAAGAAAGAGAACAAAGTGCTCATATTTAGACTCTCACGAAAACACTGTTTTTGCTTGACTGCACAATCATGTGTTATTTGTGCCGCACTGATGAACAGAGAGCCATGAGATCACAAAGCTTCATTTAGGTTCTGCATCAAGATATATTACCTTTCATGTTGGGGTCTGGTTTCTTCACTGCGGTCATGGGTGAGACACTAGCCACATTTGTAGGCCCTGTTCGGCCTGTTGGCCGGGGTGAACCAGATGAAGTCCGGACAGGAGACTCCTATACACACAACACAAATAAAAAACAGGTGTCAGGAAAATGCAGAAGCAATTCAGGAGATTTAGATTTCTCAATACACAAAACACTAAAGAGGAAAATAAAATGCAATTTAAACCAACAAAAGGATTCAGTAGGTTTTGTAAAATTAGAAGGCATAAGTGTCAAAATATTATCTCACAAACTCCTCAGAGCAGCATAACAGTGTCACACTTGAGTGTGTGAGGTGAGTGTGCGGTCTGAAGTCACACTTACTGTTCCTCTTGTGGGTGTGGCCGGCTGCTTGGATAACAATGACTGTAATAAAGTAAAAGACATGAGAGATGTAAAACCTTAATTCAAAGCTACCGTTCAAACATTTGGGGTCAGTAAGATGTTTTTTGCAAGTATGCGTTAAATTAATCAAAACTGATAGACATAGATGATAAAGACATTCTCAAATAAATACGCTTTGGTGAGCATAATAGACTTTTCTTACAGATGCCAAACTTTTGAATGGTAGATTAATTTTTTAATTATAACTGACACTATGATGACATTTATTAAAAGTACTGAAGTTGGTATTATACAACGACAGTTATCTAGCTGATACACAACATTTGTCCATGTCACAGACAGTGATCTTTTCATTTCAAAGACAAAGAAATGAATGTACTTGGTGAAATCAAAAGGAGCCGCTTAACAGCGGTGACCGTGTTTACATGCAGCTGAATATTGTTAACCCTTAAATAGATATCTCTGGTATTTAATGACCTGGGACGTCATTCACTACCCTCCCTCCTATTTTATTTTTCAAAGTTAGACAACAACCTTCTTAGGATTCTCAATCAATTCATTATAAACAATATAACAAGAAAAAACTAATTATAAATGCCTTTTCACATAAATTTTTGTAAAAACTTGTATAGGGTCACTGTGTAACAGTGCAAGCATAATTTTTTGCACAACACTAATTTAACCTTTTATGACTGAATAAGTGCAATTCACCTTTATTCCACAAGGTGGCAATGTCTGATACACATTGATGAAGTGACACTTCACTCATAGTTATCACAGGCAGAAAACAAAAGAATAGGAAGAAGAATCATCAGCAAAACCTGTAATGGCTCAGTGATTTACTGCAGAGCAAGTACTGAACACAATCAGATATTAGTGTCACTATGGACTGTGGGAGTGGTGGATCTGGTGAAGAAGCTGGCAGCGATCAAAATATTGATTTTGAAGATGTTGAAAATGATAGTTTTGAGAATATGTTTGAGATTGTGAATATGAGCCAGATGCTGAATGTACTGGGAAATGATCTTTGAGAGGACAGTGATGATGGTATAAAACATCTGCTCAAACTGAACCCTTCCAAGATCCAAAAGGTCACAAAATATGCTTTATTTCTGTAATTGTTACTCAAAAATCAGGAGAGTTTTATATTATTGCGACAGGTAGAGATTCATCCATGTTAGATATAGATCTGGGTCGCTAAATACCCGAATATGTAATAATGATTGGAGGAACATTCATGCATTTAAAAAAGATCATTCTCAGTAAAAAACCCTCACATAAAATCTTTTCACAATTGATTAAACCACAGAGCTGTTCAGTATATTTGACAAGACCCAGAGTGAACATCCAGAGAATGGGCCAATATGCAAGAAGCTGACGTACAATGTCCAATAGAAATGAATTATTGTTTTAAAATGACCAAATATTGTATAATTAAACAGTATCCTGCACAGATGACACAGTTGACACTGACATTGAAGAGTCAAATGGGTTTCACTGTATCCAATCAAACTAATAAGAGACAGCAGGAGGGCACTGTGAGAAACGCATGTTGACGTCAGACAAGAGATCACTTGATTGGTGGAGGTATGTACTGGCTGCCTTTCTAATATGTAACTTCAGCACTGAATGAAGAAAACCTGATTTTAAAACTGAAGTCTCTTCTCCTACCTGCTGTTTCATGAGGAAGACTTGCTCATCCTCTGCACTAATTTCCTTGTCATGCACCAACTTTAGAGACAAAAAAGGAGACAGAAAGGCGAATTTTACACAAGCAGAACAAATTAAGGTGAATTTCTCATTCCTAGGTTTTCTCTCTTCTCACCTTTCGTACTGGAGGTTTCGTTATAAAGTCCTCAAAGGGATCTTCAGGTCGAACTGTTGTGAAGTTTTCATGCAGGATGGCAATTTTCTTGTCATTGTCCCATCCGGATGGACTATGCAGAGATTTAAAATAGTTTTAATAGAAACATATTGAATTAGACATGGTTTTCTTGCATAAAAAGATAAACAAGATGATAAAAAGATAAATGCGATTTCAGAGATCTCACATGAACACAGTGTCCTTCTCAACCACTAAGGCAGGCGTTGTAAACTGGAAGTCGTATATTTTGTGCACCATGTATTTGTAGAGAAGGTCCATGTTCTTTTCCTCTTTTACCGAAGTATAAATCAAGCCAGCTCCATCTGTGAGACTTGATTAAGGAGGAGTACACTTTTTTTTTTTTACAGGAATAAAAATTACTCTAAAAATGCTATGGTAAGTTCACCTCACCATGTATGGTAAAAAAAAAAACTAAATGGCAGAAAATTGCGTTACACTTAATTTTTAAAGTAAGTAAAACAATAAATTTACAATGAAAACCTGAAAGAAAATTCCCAGAAGTACCTGCATTATACATCACATATTGTATTTTATGTAAATAATTTGGTTTCTTCTTATTGTTATCAGTAAAGAACATCAGGGCAGTATTGTGTTACATATTCTGTTTTTGAGCTAATGTCTATAAACGAGCAGTGGCCACGTTTTACGGACAGTTCACATTTGAAAAAACAAAAACTCACTCATCATCATGTAGCTTTTAGCTTTACCACCTGTATTATTATGGTGGTAATCGGTACATTTTAAGGTAGAGAGTATATTTTGGTAGGGCTGGGCAATATTGCAAAAAAATAAATAAATCATATCTTGTTTTTTTTTGCTGATTGGTATTCGAATATAATCTTTCCATCTGGAAAAACAAAATTCTGTACTTACAGTATTTAAAAATAAAATGTCATTTCACATACTGTCCAATGTTGTCCTACAAACGATGTTCATACTGAAGGCTATGCAGACAAATATAGTGAATGTGAAACCGTCATTGGATAAGCTATGCTATATGTGCAAAAAAAGGGTTAATATTACATTACATTCTAAAAACAAAAACAAAAAGATTAAAGCAAAAGTTAATTTCACTAAACTAAAAATAAAATAATAACAAAAGCACAAACTAATTAGGCTGTTTCATTACCCATTACAATAGTCAATTTGCAGTTACTGCTATCCTAAAAATACACTTGTAGGTTTAAAATTCTACATATGGCACATTGTCCAACAACAAATATTTTAGCAAAATGTAGTTTCTTTCATATGTTGGAAACAAAAAATTATATGTTGAAGAATGCTGGCCAAAAAGTTGACTTTTTCCATACTATGGCAATCAATGGTGCCTGTCAACTGTTTGGTTATGCATATTCTACAAAATATCTTCTTTGTTCAGCATATGAAAGAAACTCATACAGGTAAGGAACAACTTAAAGGAACACTCCACCGTTTTTTTCATATTAAACTATGTTATTCCCTTAACTAAGACGAGTTGATACATACCTCTCACGTCTCAAATGGGATTCATTAGGATCATTCAGGAATAATGATATTACTGCGCCGAGTCGAAGTGCTCCCAAGTGCTATTCCGCCATACAATATAGTTATCCATTTTACTCGCTTAGAAAAGCGCACATTTTATTTTGTCTCACCATACTTGGTCGTGTAACTACTCGTGTAACTGTATTTAAATAGGGAAAACGTGGAGGTGTTTGGTCGCTTCTAACTTCATCTCTGTTTGGATCCTAATGAATGAACTGGGCTATCAAAGTGTCGCCGCGCGCCAGAGTGATTGAGCGCACGCACTGAGACGAGAGAGGTATGTATCAACTTGTCTTAGTTAAGGGAATAACAGTTTAATATGAAAAAACAGTGGAGTGTTCCTTTAAGGGGGAGGAAATTATGAAAGAATAAAACATTTTTGGTGAACTATCACTTTAACTATATCTTACGAGTTGTTTTAAAAGGCCTTAAAATAAAGTGTCTCATGTTCAAGACAAATATCTGATGTATATATATATATATATATATATATATATATATATATATATATATATATATATATATATATATATATCGATATAAACGTTATTGGCTCCTTCAATATCTTTATAAAAAACATATCAATATATCGTACACACTTGAAGTACCAAAGACTATGCCTGGGTGCTGTTGGCGGTGTATCAAGTAGATTGGTATACTAACATTAAATAACTTGATGAAATATACAATTAGCAGTTGGAAAATATACAGGACCAATATCCAAGTGGATGCTGCACACTGGTGCTGGTTGAGGAGAAACCCCTGATATGATTGTAAAGCGCTTTGGGTGTACAGTAGTACATATGAAAGCGCTATATAAATGCCTAAATTCATTCATTCATTCATTCATTCATTCATTCATTCTCATTCATTCACATCTCACAATCTGCCAGTTTTTTGCTGTAAATTTTTTCAGTGTACAGTATAGGGAAAGATTACAAAAGCAAATATATTGAGACTGATTTTGTATAGGATACATTGTAGACAGAACCGTCGGATGTGAGACTGAATGAAGTCAAAATGCTCCTCCTTGTAGTCGTGCTCCTTCTCCAGTACACTGACTGCATCACACTAAAAGAAAGAGACAAAGATAAATCATTCGAGGGGAGGGGGTGTCTTAGGTGCAGTGTGTCTTAAAACATCATACTTGAACTAAACAACAATAGTGGAAATTGTCATTTTTGAGTGAACCATTCCTTTTTAAATGTATTGAAGCTCTGAGATACTGTTTGTATTAAAAAAAAAAAACAGACTGTGACGACCTGTCTTTAATGGGGTTTTCCCCATCGCTGGACGGATTACTCCACCCTCCCATATGATTACATCAGTGACACCTGCTGCCAACTTTTCACCTTTAAAAGAAGACGGATGGCAGATGTGCACGGCCTATTAGATTTGATTGCTTTTGATATTTGTTTGGTTATGTTTATTTTTTGCATTCATCATGATGCCACTGCACATTACATTCCCATGCATTCATCTAGCATGACACTACTGACACCTGACTACTACACACAGTTTTTGTATAGTTTTTTTCTTTTGTTAACAAATAACTTGCTTTAACAGTTTGGCTTTCTCGGGTGTCCCAATTTTTGTTGCGTCCCTTTTGAGCCACGGGGCGTAACACAGACATCATCCCATCCTAAAAATAGCAGACAAGCACACACATGGGCAATGGGACTGATTACGATGCAGCGGCCATATTTGTGAATGACTCAGGTTGTGGCTGATTGCCAGCCATAATAGTTTTGGCAGGAAAAGGAGGTGCAGACTACGGCTGCTTAAAAATCCAGGAGGCTTCCATGAGCATCACTGGAAATGCAAACACATCTCTGCATGTCAGACACCGCTGACCATCTACTGAACCACAAGACATACTCTCTCACTCAATAATAAACATATCCTGTCTATAATACTTTAAAAAGTTACAAATGTGACCACGAAGAAGCTAAACCTACTCCTGACATCAAATGAACATCAATCGCATCCAAAGTTGTTTGGACCTCAGAATTCTTCAAAATATCGTTTGTGTTCAAAGAAGAAAGAAAGTCATACAGGTTTGGAACAACACTGGAGTGAGTAAATGACAATTTTCATTTTTGGGTGAACTATCCCCTTATAGGTGTTGCAGATTGCCAGTGAAATGCTGCCGTTTCCGCAGATCTGTTAACTATATTGATTAGAATGAATTTTGTGCTTTCAAGTAAATTGGAAAGAACTGCAATTCTGAAATTCAATCAGGCTCTATTCTCCTCTATTCCAGGGTGAGGCAGTTTGATCCCTTTGCCTCTTGACGTTGAAGAGAACAAAGAGCGAACATTTTACTCTCAGACCTAAACCCCCTCATTTAAAAACAGGTTGTCTTGCATTCACCCAGGGCTGGAGGAGGCTAACAATAGTAGAGAACATTGAAACATGTTCTGATCCGAGAGAGCATGTGAGGGGAGCATGGTCAGTCTGCAGCTCTGGACCTGCGGGCTACTGAGACTCCATAAAGAGAGCTTTTCATCTGGATAAACACACTCGATGCATCAGACGCACAACTCCCTTAACACTGAGCAAAACAACTCAAAATATCCACTCAAATTTACAAAACAGTACACCTACAAATACAAATACATAATTTGGGGTCAGTAAGACGTTTTTTTTTCTTTTTTTTTTTCTTGAAAGAACCAGTCTTGACTTATTCAGCCAGAACAAATTACATTGATCAAAAAGTGACAGTTTACACACACACACACACAAAACTTAAATAAAAAGTGTGTTTTAATAATGCGATTAATTTTGAAGTATTTATTAAATGTATTATACTGATATGTTAAGATAATAAAACACTGGACCCAATGTGATGGGTCAAATGATCTGATCACTTTCAACTACCTTTGTGCAAACTATGAGCACTGGAATGCCCAGGTTGTGTGTGAGGACGTTGTCTCCCAGGGGCAGCAGCACACTCTCGTCTTCTCCCGCAGCTGCTGGCCCTCGTCTCTGTGGCGAGCTCGGCGTGGCTTCCTCTGGTTCTACATATTCCTGGAAGGCCTTAACCACTGCAGAGAAGACAGCAACACACAAGCAGGTCAAACCTTTACACATTTATTTACAATAAACAGTGTCAGTGGATATATCATACAGTCGAAAATAACAGAAGCATCACATTACTATTTACATCACTTTGCAATTTAAAACATTATTTTACAACAAATTCATGACAACATTTAAATAAGCAAGGGCTACAGATTATGCAGAGATAGATTTCTAGCAATAAGACGACAATGGGGTTTAAACAATATTGATGACGACAAAATAATTTAGCCATGCATCATCAACCTCCATCAAGTTTGACTCTCTTTATTTCTTTAAATGGCACAAAGAAATGCATTTCTAGTGAAAAAAGTTATTATATAAGGCCCTGTTTACCAAGATGCGTTTTGGTCGATCGAATCACAATGGACGACGCTAAATACAGGTGTAAACGGGGTCTAAAACATTTTGAGCTTCTCCACTCTCGACCACTTCCAGAGGCAGGCTAGTTGAAAACGCATTTCGACCGCAAAACACATGGGAAGTGCAGTAGCCAGACTGGATTTTAACTTATTCGGCTAAAGAAGACCCAAGTTTGATTTGAAAAGGAAAAACGTATCAAGTATTTTCTTTCACCATTCCTGATTTCTAACACACACACACACACACACACACACACACACACCCACACACACCCAAACCCACACTGTTCAATTGTCTTCGCTGTTAACAATTAAGCTCTCTGTATTTTCTGTTTCGGCGCATCATTGAATTGCACAAGTTATTGTCCATAATCGAAATCTGAAAAACTCCATACATCTGCCCAGCCATAGACCCTCCGTCGAAGAAATCAGGACAGAAGTGGTTGAAAGTGAACAAAAGAAATTAAAACACCAGGTGTAAACAGGTATGTGTCTTCCTTGTCTGCTTGTGATCCGATCGACCAAAACTTAATACCAGGTGTAACCAGGGCCTAAAAGACTGCATCCAAGCTAATGTTTGCTTACTAGCAATAATGCATTAATGTTGCTGCCCTTGAAGAGGTATGAGTACTACAAAATCAAATTACTGATGTTTGAAAATGCCATAGATAACTTTATAAACGTGGAAGCTCAAACGTGCTTAACATGCAAGAACCAATGAGGTTTGTTCTCGTGCATCAAGCAATCACGTTTTACTATATTACATTTTATCATATTTCAATACCTTTGTTTGTGTATTGTGCTTGGAAATTGATTGTCTGAACTCAATGGAAATTTAAATCAAGTGAAATTTAAAAATACACAAGGATTAGTAAATGAACAAAAATGTAACTGTTGGGTGAACTATCACTTTAAGTATTAAATAGCCTCAACCAATAAAAAGCCATACAAATATAGAGAACATTCACAGATTTAGGACATTCCGGTCAGGTTACATAAGACCCAAACAGACAGTCCGTCCCAAAAAAAAGATTATATTTAAAAAAACAAAAACATAAATAAATCTTAGCATTGGCAAGGATTTGTAGCATGTTTTTTTGCCCAAACAGTTCATTATCTGTGGAACTCAAACTGCCTAAAATCATGACTGGTTATGGACACATTTGAGTGGCCGATGCCTGTAGAAGAGCAGCTCAGACGAGAACAGAGCTGACAGCACATTCTCAAGACTCTGTCTGAGCTCTACATTACAGAACACAGGAGCAGCAACCCAAAACAATGTCAAATACACAGGAGGATATGAAGAGGGCATGGTGGGTGGTGATGTGCGGAAGTAGGTGGCTGGAATGGTCTTTTATTGGTGGTAGATTGAGGAGGTGGTGAGGGAGGGAAAGGGGGAGGAACTTCCTCAGGAACCTTAAGAATGCAGCTCCAGATGACCCAGAAACCAGGCAAGCTGCACAACTTCCTTTAGCGTACCGTTAATGGAACAACATGCTGCTGGAATAACAGACACGCCAGTCCTAAAAGCAGATTTAACACTACCGTTTAAAAGTTTGGGGTTGCTACAATTTGTTTTAAGAAATTAATCATTTTATTCAGCAAGCCAAAGACATATTCAAATGATCAAAAATGACAGTAAAAGCATGTATAATATCACAAATATATATTTCAATTAACTTTTCATTCAAAGAATCCTAAAAAAACGTGTAACATGGTTAATAATAATAAAGCATCATGTGACATTGAAGACTGGAGTAATGGCTGCTGAAAATTTCACTTTGCCATTAAAGGAATAAATAATTTGCAATATATTTAAAAAAAAAAACAGTTACTTTAAATTGTAATAGTATGACACAATATTACTGTATTTTTGATTAAATAAATGCAGCCTGCGCATTTATGAGTATAAACTGGATTCATCACTCATGAATCTCTTTATTTACTAGTTATATCACACTCAGTTACCCACACCCAGCCATGTGAAGTGTATGTACATGTTTCTGCAGGAGCCAGAGATCAAGATAATCGGTTGCAAACCAATAAACTATGGTGTTATTTTTAGAGTCCAACCATCTAGTGATTCTTCTTAAATGATAATAGCCAGCCAATAGGCAAGAGTTCAATGTCATATGGCCACGTCTGCTGCAGATATTTTTAAATAAAACCCTTGATTCTACTGCCACGTGTAATCTCCACAGTTCTCTAAACAAACTCAGGCTGAAAAACATTTTTTTAATTACTTGATCAGCCTGTTTTCACTAGACAATTAAAAACACTGAAGTTGTGGTAAAGATTTTAATCTGCAACTTTCTTAATCAATATGACTATGTAATGTAATAGCCTCAATCAAAAGAAGCACCAGTTTACAATCACTTTCTACTGTCGACTTTGACCAGCTTCCACAAACAAGGGTGGGGACGGTCAACAGAATACACGCATCCAGTGCGCATTTGCAGGAATGAAGCCATCGGAGTGCAAACAAGTGCATCTAAATATCATGATGCCAGAAAACAAAAAAGTAAATGCCAATTAAGTAGTGTTGTTTTCCTAAATAAAATTAAAAATTAAAAAAGCAGTTACAAGGCCACATTTGAACAACACAAAAAAGGATTTCCAAAGTACATCTAGATGTCTCTCTCTACATAAAAAAAAAAAAGTTCAGTCAATGTGTTAGCTGACTAAGAGCTGTGAGACAGTATGTTTTAGCACAGTGGTTTGGGTGTTGCGCTCATGGCCTGCTTAAACCAATGAGTTGAATGTCAGGAAGGTCTGAGTGAGCAGACCATGATGCAACGCCTTGTAAGAGAGGCTGAACTGTCCTTCCCACTAGAGCGCTGACGTCACTGAATCCGGTCAGATGTGACGAGGGAGCGGAGGCTGCTTGTGCTTCCTTAAGGAAGCAACGGCCCTTTTTCTGGGTGGGTCAGTTTTACAAAGCTGAGAGCAGCTTGAGGATTAATGTGTTTGGACACTAATTCAATACATCCAACATTTGGCAATTGTGGGATGTGAACTTGAAAAATAACACATACACACCATGTTCAAAGGTTTGGGGTTAGACAGATTTTTGTAATGTTTTTGAAAGAAGTCTCTTATGCTCACCAAGGCTGCATTTATTTGATTAAAAAAAAACACTAAAAGCATGTGAAATGTTGAAAATATTGTAACCCTGGTAACTTCAGAAATCTTTGATGAATAGACAGTTCCATTGAACATCAGTTGTTTGGAATATATATATTTTGTATCATTATAAAGGTCTATCATTTCTGGTCAATTTAATGTGTCCACGCAAATTTTTGAATGGTGGCGATATAATACAATTATTTTTGACAGCAGAAATTAGCACATGAGAAACAGTGGATAGGTCACCAATAATCAAAATGGCAACGTCATTGGATCCTATTTCAGCCGAGATAATAGATTAAAATTGGGAATGTAGCCTATTTGCAAAACATGGGGATGATATAAATGATGTTTTACATATGAAATGTTGAAACATTTAGCCTAAAATCACATGTTTTAACTGTAAAAGTAAAACATTGAAAACCATCACAAAAAGCATGTTCTGTATGATGAAAAAATATTAGAAGGATGAATGCCACACATACAATAAGGTGGTCACACTATCTGGGACAAACAGAACTAGAGATTCAAAAACTGCCACTCAAATGTGTTGTAAAACCACTGGGCTTTGTATTTCAGCTAAAAAACAATACCATTACCAAGCCACTTCCCCATTCTGCTGTCACAGCCCTGTTTTATAGAGCACATGCAGAAACAGTCATCCTCCGAAATAGCCTCTCACTTCATGTCTGAGCACTCTGCCTCTCTCTTCACAGTCACACTTCTCAAACGCTAGTCTATGTATTAGGCTTAATGTTTTCATAAAGCAAAACACCTTAAGCCATCAAATGCATGGTCAGTCAAAAGTTTTAGACTTTAAAAATCCGAAATATTCACTTCAAGCCCTGATAAACACGCATGCAGTTCTGTTTATTAACCACAAGAGTTACACACTGGAGATTTAAAATAAATTGGAATAATATTTAACAAATTACATTTTTAACTGATGATCAAATAAATGCAGCTTTAGTAAGAGGCTGATTTCAAAAACAGAGAAAAAAATCTTACTGACCCCAAACTTTTGAACTGCTGTGTATCATCCAACTATTAAGGTATTTTTTTTTAAAAAAACATGGTAATTCTCAGCAAATATTTAATTTTAACCAACACTTCCTCATGGGGCAGTATTTGTGACCACTTTGATTCTAACAGCAAGAGTCTGACAACATGGGTCATGCAAATATAAAGCACAAAGACTGCTTCATACCCAGACTGTCATTAAACTATCCTAAAGTGCAGGCGTTCCTGCTCTCATAACCCTCATGATAAAACTAGATTAGGACTCATGAACAAAACCATTTTAATAAAAACATAGCCTATGTTATATTCACATCAAATAACTTGATATATTACCTACCGAATTCTGAACATAAAAAAGTAATTTAATGTTTAAGCTACATTTTTCACTATATCAAAAACAAACAACCAGAAATCAACCTCTGCACCTGCTGTGTTAAGAGGGATTTATTAGTGTAGGCCTATTTATGCACCGCAACTTTCTGCACAATCTGTCATTGACTGTACTGTCAATATGTAAAAGTAGCAAGCAACCAGTGTCACAATCTAAATATTACCATATAATCAAAACATACAAGACAATACATTTTAAGCTATATCAATTAATATTCCCACCTGCGTTATATATGGTGCTGCACAAATATCCTGCAGATATTCATGACCACTTGAGTAGAATAAGATGTCTAGCATAAACAGCTGAAGGTAGACAATATGCACACACTATAACCACCCATAATATCCCTTGAATCTGAATAACCTCTACAAACAAACAGCAAGGTGTTAATACTACAACCTAGTATTAAAAAAGCAAAAACAGCACTTACTCCTCTGCTCCATCTCTCTCATTTCCTCAGGTGTGATCTTCAGTTTGTCCACGTGTTCACGCAGCACACTCGCCCACTTCTGCAACGACTCCATGATGGTCCAAGGCCGTGACATGTCCACCACAAACACAACTAGACTGTCCTTCAACGACTCAGTGGTCACTGCAAACTTCAGCAAGCCTTTGTGGTACAGGTCTCCATCCAGGATCCACACGCTGCAGCGAGTTAAATCTGGAAGAGTTTATTGTAAATATATATATATTTTTTTAAACTGAATAAACTGCATTTTCTACATAAGGAGTAAATGTACCCCCAAAAAAATACAATTGCATAGTGCGGCCTTTTAGCACATAACAGGCAGTTAAAACAGCCAAAGCTTTAATCCTTAAATATTATTTTGTTAATTATTTTATAACCTAATTTGACCCAGTTTAAATCACTTACCCTCTCTGTCTTCATCCTGGACATTCAGGTACAAGTATTCCAGCCCTCTACCTTTCTTACTGTGCTCGGCTCCTTGAAGTTTTGTCATGAGTGTCGTCTTTCCTGAACCATCCTCCCCTAAAACACCAGAAATCATATCACTCATAAATCATGACACATCGGTGTACTGAATAATAAAATCCTAATTGTTAAGAAGACAGAGAAAATTATTTCAGCTTTATGCCTAGGACAAAGTTAAAGGGATAGTTCACCCAAAACAAATCTTTTATCATTATTCACTCACTCTTGTCATTCAAAACCTTTATAACTTTCGTTCTTATGTAGAACACATTAAAATATATTTTGAGGTTTTTTGTTCCATACAATGGAATTCAATAACCAAAACAGTTTAATTAGTACCAGCATTCTTTAAAATATCTTAATTTGTCTTCTACGGAAAACAGTAAGATAGCAGCGTAACTTACGTCGATATTGTAAGCAAAACATAATTGCACTTTGAATAAACTATGAATTTTCTTTTAAAATAACAATATTCAAGAAAACAAAAAATGTCACATACCGAAAAGCAATATATTTTTCCCAGAGGGCAATTTAGAGCTTGAGCGTGTGGAAACTTCACTGAGGATTGAAGACCTGAAAAACAAAACAAATGACCACAGATAACTTGCCATTCATGACATTAGCAGACAGGGGCTTTAAAGCGTAGGAAGTAGCTGGATGTTTAGTTTCGTCTGCAGATACCTGCAACTAGGTAATATAATGTTACCAAAAACATTCACAAAAAGGCCGTTACAAGAATGAACCTCTCACACAAGAGATGGATGTCAATCAACCGTTAGATCCCATCAGAAACGCAAAAAGTTTCCTCACAATTATCATCACCCGCATGTCAATTTAATTAGCCAAGGAAAGCTTCGTGAGAAACGACTTGAACACTAACTTACAAATATGAAAACCGTTGAGTTTAAATGCTAGCCAGTAGCACACAACATACAACAGTGAGCATGACATGAACATATAAACCGAGACAATCTGCGTCCTAACGTCCCAAAAGACTTCCTTTATTATTCAGCCCGCAGTAAAGGTCTAATCTAGCCCAAATCAGACTTTGGTGTAAGTTTATGTGAAGTGTTTTGGGCTCATCCGGGACCGGCGTCTGAACTGGGCAGCACCCGGCTGGTGACAAAGCAGCACTTCACAGTGTCAAATAAACGGACTCCTTGCACAAACCGCTGCACTTCTGGACAATTTGAGGGTACGAACGTACCAGAGGTTTTGTCCTTCATCATCCTCGTTACTGTTTTCCATAGTGTCGCCTGTCCCGGCTGCGCCCAGTAGCTTCTTCTCTAAAACGGGAGCCATCTTGAGTGTAGAGGCACAAAGGGAGGCGCACACTGAGCGCCTGAGGACCTCACAAGAGAAGCACCGCGAACTACCTATCCTACTACGGCGAGGGACATGCTCATGAATATTAAATACGTACCTTGTCGTCCTCCCAGTAAAAGCAGACGTTTGTAAGTGGGTTCATGAATATTAATTAGGCACATGACAGGCTTGGGTTGTACACAAGCAAAAACAGCGTGACCAAATTTAATATTCATGAAGAACGACTTCGCCGTAGTAAGAGTCATAAATTATCGCACAGTGCTCTTAGAAATATAAAAACAGACACACAACTTAACAAAAATCCGAAAGACGACCAGGACATGTAACCGAAGGGTTCCTCAGAACTCATACGTTTTTCTTTGCTTGTTTAAAATACTATGCAGAACACATGAAATCATAAAATACTTTTTGTACTGATGTTTTTAATTATGATCAGGCATTTGAAAAGGCAGCACTATCCGCGTTGGCTTGAATGATGTCATTTCAGACTTTGGCCCTGTCCCAAATGGCACACTCCGGACTTGTGGACTTCCTCAGAGTCCACACTTCAGTGACGTCATGAGTGCAGACCTATAGGGCCCTTAGCGCGAGTCCGCGAGGGCGCATTGAGAGGTATTTTTGGGACAGACTCGATCATCACGCCGGAAACAGGAAGACAGTCTGTTTTTTTTTTATTTTATTTTTTTATTTTTATTGAATTTTCAAAATCACAGAGTTTGATATCAAGTTGACATTTCTTTTACATATTTTCTGATAAGTATCACCTTTGACAAGTAAAACATGAGACAACAATAATTTGAAGAAAAAAAAAAAGAAAAAAAAAGAACAAACAGAACAGAAAAAAAAGGTGAAAAAAAAGGATAAAGGGCATCACGGACATATATTAAATTCCTTTAGCAGAGATACAGATCCCTTGTCTTAAATTTGTCATCTGTCTTACTTAATACAAATGAATTTGACTTTTGTATAAAAAAAATTTATGTTATTGATTTGTTTCTATTATTAGGAAAATTTCATATTCATCAAACTAAGTGGAGTAACTCAAAACCCAACTTTGCTCATTTCAAAGCAGCCTTTAACATGTATTTTGAGTCTGTAAAGTTTTTTTAAAAAATCGGAAGACTGGTTGTTGTTATGGACAGGAGCTGCAGGTTCGGGGAAATATGCTGACTATTGTTGTTGTGTTTATGACTCAGTAAAGCCCTGACATTCTGTTCTATTTATTTTATGAATCATAATATTATATTATTATATTATTCAGCTCGCTATTATTAGCCTATGTTATAGACATCAACCACTGGTTGATGATCATAATGTTTGTATAAACTTGTGTCTTGTCATAAAAACCGTAATGATAATTACACTTAAATATTTTCTTCTCAGAGCCATGTTAACAATTGTCCGTGAGTGAAATATCCTCCCATCTGTTGTCTGATTGGCCTTTCGCAAGGATTCCTGGGTAGTTAAAGTGCGTGGAGCCTGCTTCTATGCGGGCTTCGCGGAAGACCGCTTCAAGGGTACAAAGGGGGCGCTGCTGAGCACACTTCAGAGCGTTAAAATGCTATTGGGACGGCCTACGGACTCGTAGACTCGGCGAGCACGCGCAATTTAAGTCCACGAGACCGAAAGTCCGCATGAAGTGCGCCATTTGGGACTGGAGCTTTGCCGCGCGCGTAAATGTGATTAGCGCGCTGATCTGAGGTCAGTTGTGCGGTTTGCTTTTTCATGGTGAAGATCTAAATGTAGGAGAGGAAACGTACTCGGTTACTAACGTAACCTCGGTTCTCTCTAGAGAGGGAACGAGTACTGCGTAATATCTTACGCTATGGGGAAACACTCTTTCCTCGAGATATTGAAGCCAAAAATTATCCTTAATTTTTTTTAATCATGCAAAACGCTTTTGCAGCAGCAAGCAGACAAGGGCGAAACAGCTCGCGCGCCCATTGGCTGCCTCGCTGGAAAAGCTGCAGCCTATCGAGTGAAGGCACTGCGTGACGTAATGACGAATGAAGACGCTTCGCGCTCATTTCGTCATGTCCCGCCAGTATAGGCGTGGTCTCACCCTATAAATACCCCTCGATAGCTGTATTTCTCTGATTTTGTACACCGAAGCGAACCAGAGCATAGTTCAAGCACGGCAAGATACGCAGTACTCGTTCCCTCTCTAGAGAGAACCGAGGTTACGTTAGTAACCGAGTACGTTCTCTTACGAGAGTATCTCTCGTACTGCGTAATATCTTACGCTATGGGGACCCCATACAAAACGCCGTGCGGACAGGGATCCAACACCAGAGTCCCGGGGCAAAGCCCGGGCACATCTAGTGCATAATCACCATAACTCACATAGAGTAGAGGAGGAGAGGCTAAAGCATCACTCCTTTATAAAGTCCCGTAGGGACACTGACCCGTAAGGGCAACATAGCCGCATTGGCGGCCAATAAGCCCGAAGTTCAGACCGCCAAAAGCTTAGCTTGTAGGGCGGGCACCTCCAGGTTATAGTACTTGATAAACGTCGACGGCGAGGCCCAGCCCGCAGCCGTACAGATATCCTGCAGGGAGACCCCGCTATACCATGCCCACGACGAGGCCACGCCTCTCGTGGAGTGCGCTTTGACACCCAATGGGCACCGTAGGCCCTTGGAAGTGTAAGCCAGCGCTATGGCATCCACTATCCATCTGGATAGGCTCTGTTTTGAGGCGGCGAGTCCCTTAGAACGGCCGCCAAACAAAACGAAAAGCTGCTCGGTCTGCCTGAACCCAGCCGAGCGGGACACATAAGCCCTTAACGCCCTGACAGGGCAAAGGAGACTCGCGTCCCTCTCCTCATCGAGAACCGGAAGGGCTGACAGGGAAATCACCTGGGCCCTAAACGGTGTATTGAGGGATTTCGGCACGTAGCCGTGCCTCGGTTTGAGTACGACCTTTGAGTCGTTAGGCCCAAACTCCAGACATGACGCGCTTACAGAAAGCGCCTGCAAGTCCCCTACACGCTTCACTGAAGCGAGAGCCAATAGAAACACCGTCTTAAGGGACAGGTGCCTCATATCCGACAGCTGGATCGGCTCGAACGGGGCGCCTTTCATGGCCTCCAAGACCGTGGAAAGGTCCCAAGCCGGGACTGAAGGGGGCCTGGGAGGATTTATTCTCCGAGCCCCTCGTAGGAAACGCACGACTAAGTCGTTTTTCCCCAGTGACTGGCCAGACACAGGTTTAGCAAACGTTGCTATGGCCGCCACGTACACTTTGAGCGTGGATGGGGTTCTTCCCTTATCCATCAGCTCCTGAAGGAAGGCAAGCACTTCCTCAACCCCGCAGTCCACGGGTGAAAAGCCACGGGCTCGACACCAAGTAGAGAACACCGACCATTTCGAGGCATAGAGCCGTCTGGTAGACGGAGCTCTAGCCTGTGCGATCGTGTTTAGCACTCCTTCTGGGAGGCTAGCGGGTACCCGTTGATGGCCCATGCGTGCAGGGACCACAGTTCCGGGTGAGGATGCCAAATCGAGCCCTCTGCCTGAGAGAGGAGATCTCTCCTCAACGGTACAGGCCACGGGGCAGTGCTGGTCATCCGCATCAGGACCGGAAACCAAGCCTGGTTCGTCCAGAGCGGAGCCACAAGCAGCACTGGGCATCCATTTTCCCTGATCCGCTCCAACACCTGTGGCAGGAGCGAGACCGGGGGAAAAGCGTACAGGGGACCGCTGGGCCAAGTATGGGCCAGCGCGTCCCTGCGCTTTGAGAAGAATACTGGGCAGTGAGCGTTCTCGCGGGACGCGAACAGGTCCACCTGCGCTCTGCCAAACGTTTCCCACAGGAGCTGGACCGTCTGCGGGTGCAGCGACCATTCTCCTGTCAGGACGTTGTCTCTGGACAGCATGTCTGGACCCGTATTCAGGTGCCCAGGCACGTGCGCCGCTTTCAAAGAAAGGAGGTTGCGCTGGGCCCAGACCAAGAGGGGTTCCGTCAGCCTGCAAAGGCGTGCGGACCTGAGGCCGCCCTGGCGATTTATGTACGCCACCACTGACTTGTTGTCCGATCGGACCAAGACGTGGTGGCCCCTTACCAGGGGACGGAAGCGCCGCAGCGCTTTGTCGACTGCTATCAATTCCAAGCAGTTTATGTGAAGGAGCTTCTCCCGCTCTGACCATAGGCCAGCCAACGGTCTGCCCTCGAGCAGCGCTCCCCACCCCGTGGTGGAGGCGTCCGTAGACACCACTTTCACCCTTGAGGCGGTCCCCAGACTCACACCAGACTGATACCAGCTGGTTACTTTCCAGGGTTCCAGAGCCGAAACGCACCTTTGGTCGACCCTGAGGCGACACCTGCCCGTGGACCATGCCCAAGGCGGGACCCGTGCTTTCAGCCACCACTGCAGCGGGCGCATGCGAAGCAGGCCCAGCTGGAGTGCATGGGATGCTGAGGCCATCAGGCCCCGCAATTTCTGAAACCGTCTGAGCGGGACTATGGAGCCGTGGCGGAAGGATTCCGCGACGCGCTGAATACTTAGTACGCGCTCCGGTGACAGGCGTGCCGTCATGAAAAGCGAGTCTAACACTGTTCCCAGGAAAGAAATTCTCTGGCTGGGACACAGCAGGCTCTTTTCCCAGTTGACCGTCAGGCCCAGTGTCTCGAGATGCTCGAGCATTGTGGCCCTGTGTTCTATGAGCTCTGACCGTGATCGAGCTAGAATCAGCCAATCGTCCAAGTAGTTCATAACTCGCATGCCCTGAAGTCTCAGGGGCGCGAGAGCCGCGTCCATGCACTTCGTAAATGTACGGGGTGCCAAAGACAGGCCGAACGGCAGGACTGTGTATTGATAAGCCTGGCCCTCGAACGCGAATCTCAAGAATCGCCTGTGATGGGACGCTATTTGTATTTGGAAATACGCGTCTTTCAGATCTATCGACATAAACCAGTCCCCTTGGCGCACTTGCGCGAGGATTTTCCTGGTCGTAAGCATCCTGAACTGGCGCTTCACAAGCGCTTTGTTCAGCTGTCTCAGATCTAGAATGGGTCTGAAGCCCCCATCTTTTTTCGGTACCAGAAAATATCTGCTGTATAAGCCCCCTTCGCTCTGAGCCTGAGAAAGGGGCTCTATGGCCCCTTTGCTCAGTAGTTTCGCTATCTCGGCTCGAAGTAGATGAGATACTTCGTTTTTTAACCGAAGTCTCGACGGGCGCCGTACAACGGCGTGGACGTCGTGCGAATTGTAGCGAGTAGCCTCTCTTTATAGTGTTCAGCACCCAGTCTGATACCCCGGGTAGCTTCGACCACGCTTCTGCGCGAGTAGCTAGGGGTAGGATGCAGACCGGGCTCTGGCCGTGACCTGGCAACGGCTCGAGAGCCCCGGTACCCTGGGAACACGACGCCGTGTTTACAGCGTTCGAGGCGGGGGGCGCGCTGGGCACAGCGGGCAGTCTGGCCGCGCTCATAATCTCTATGGCGGGACGCATAGCGAGAGTGAGCGGGGCGAATCCCGTGGGATTCGGCGTGCTTGCGGGAGGATGTGGGCGCAAACCTACGGGCACATCTACAGCACTGTGCACGCTTTCGGCCGGAGCCGATAGATTGTGTGTTGGTTTCGTTTTTACAGAAACCAAGGGACACGGGCATGCAGCGTGAGCGGGCATTGTATGGGCGCAATCGCTACATTGTTTGCACAATCGACCTGAGTCAGATTTATGTGTGCTCGCCTCGCACCGTGGCGGGCTGTGTCTGGGTGTGGGAATGGGCACTGGGGCGTGGGCATTCTTACAACACTCATAACACCATCGGCCGTGGCCGGCATACCAGAAAATACACTCTTTATTGGATTTATCTGGGTAGCCATGAAAACGGCTTTTTTGTGCAGGCAAGCGGGCTGAGACACCGGCTGCTTCACTGCTAAATACACTGGCACAGTCACATCGCAAGGAACTGAACGAGCGAATCTTTTCGGTGGGGAGCCGGCCGCAGCGGGCTCCGAACACCGTCGCTTTCTTAGAGTGGCTAGGAAAGCTTCGAGGCCTCGGGCTTGAGCTCAATCTTCGGCCGAGGCCCGCGCTGAGCGGGGCGGCGTCCAGCAGAGCGAGAGCGCGGTCTCTGATCCCGGGCCTGGCGGCGCTGTGTAGCGGCGGCTGCGGGCGATGCAGGCCGAGGCTGCGAGCTGCGAGCAGACGGCTGCTTAGAGCGACCTGCAGCGGAGCTCGAGCGCTTCGGAAGGAAGTGCTTCATGGCCTGCGAAGTCTTCTGCTCCTCCGAGAATCTGTCCGCGAAATCCTTGACGGCAGATCCGAAGAGGCCCGCAGGGGAAATGGGCGCGTCGAGGAATACAGAGCGCTCAGCTTCCGTCATCTCAGACAGCGTCAACCACAGATGTCTCTCAGCAACGGCGAGAGAGGCCATATTCCGCCCCATGGCCTGAGCAGCGGCTTTAGCGGCGCGTAGAGCAAGGTCCGTAGCGCCTCGTAAATCCGCCACGTTGATCGCACCCGGGCCTTCCTCGTCCAGTTTAAGGAGAAGGTCGGCCTGGTAGATCTGCAAGATCGCCATCGTATGCAGCGCTGAGACCGCCTGTCCAGCGGCTGTGTAAGCACGCCCGTGCAGCGATGAAGTCACCCGGCAGGCTTTAGAGGGGAGCGTCGTCTGCGCGCGCCGTCCCGCAGAGGGCGGGCAGAGATGCGACGCGACCGCCGCCTCGACAGGAGGAATGGAGAGATATCCTTTATCTCCCGCGCCGGTGACAGAAGTGAAGGCCGCAGAAGTGGAAGTGCGCAGTCTGGCGGAGAACGGGGCGGTCCATGACTTAGCGACTTCGTCGTGGAGCTCAGGGAGGAAGGGGGCGGCCCTAGACTTAGACGGGGCTTCGTCTTTCTTGAGAAAGCGCCCGTCGAGTCTGTTGCGCGGCGGCAAGGCGGGCGCCTCCCACTCGAGGCCGATGCTCTCTACGGCCTGGGTGAGCAGACGCATCAGCTCAGCCTCAATGCCGGGTCTCCTCCCAGAGGGTTGGCTAGACACGTCAGCGGGGGGGAGGTCCACAGAGCTCGCCCAATCCTCGCTATCGGAAGCCACAAGAGAGCATACCTCTGCAGGCTCGTCCAGCTCGGGAGCGGAAGCGGCGGCAGACGGCGGGCGCTGTCCGTCCGGGAGCGACTCAGGTGAAGCCGGCGAAGCAGGCGGGCGAACCGGCGAGCTTTGGCGGGCTGGAGAAGGCTCGGGAGCGCGCTGGGCGCGACGCTTCTTACGGCGCGGCACAGAAGGCTGGGACGCGGGTTCAGAGAACGACGCCAGGCGAGTCCGCAGAGTCGCCATAGGCAGAAGTTCGCAGTGCGGGCATCCACCATCCGCGAGCGCGATAGCAGCGTGCTCATGACCCAGGCAGGACACACAGATGACGTGACGGTCCTCATCGCTGAGTTGAGAGCGGCACGAGCCACAGAAAGGCATCTTTAAAAAGACGCAGCTCTTTTAGAACATATAATGGGTGTTGCGTCACGTAAGCAAACACACACACACACAGTGACAGAGTAAAGGATATAGTACGCCGGAAAGCGCAGCAGGTACGGCAGTTGAAGGCGGCTGGGCCAGCGACTTCAGAAGATGGCACGTCCCGCTGAGAAGGCTACAAGTCAACGGCGCGGCTTCTCACTCTGGATCCCGCGATGCGTGAGCTTCGCGTGAAGAATGAAAAAATCAGAGAAATACAGCTATCGAGGGGTATTTATAGGGTGAGACCACGCCTATACTGGCGGGACATGACGAAATGAGCGCGAAGCGTCTTCATTCGTCATTACGTCACGCAGTGCCTTCACTCGATAGGCTGCAGCTTTTCCAGCGAGGCAGCCAATGGGCGCGCGAGCTGTTTCGCCCTTGTCTGCTTGCTGCTGCAAAAGCGTTTTGCATGATTAAAAAAAATTAAGGATAATTTTTGGCTTCAATATCTCGAGGAAAGAGTGTTTCCCCATAGCGTAAGATATTACGCAGTACGAGAGATACACTCGTAAGAGAACTGATCCACGGTATGTAGAGAGAACTAGAGACGATGGTTTGCGAAGCCGTCTGAATCATAGACTGTATGATTCGGATTTCGTATTAAATGCACATTTTATAATACCTGTTACGAGTAGGCTAATAAGTACGATTTACTCTAAACCTCGTCTAGTCATTTTGGACCTGTCTTCAAAGAATGGGTAGAAGGCCTAACTTTTAATAACAAATCGTTTTAGGCATTGGAACCAGATGTAATACAGAAACAATACAATGATATTATAGGCTATAATAAGGCATATGAAAATAACTGTTAATCTGTTATCTTTAGAGGTCACATGTTGGATGTAGCCTACATGTTATTTTATGCAGATTTTAATCTTTTGTTTTGTTTTAATCGACCGACTCATTTTTACCCTGCAACTCTAGAAAAGTATGATATGCTGGGCCTACTCTATCTTAAATGCACTAAATATCATGTAACAAATAGAATAATACATAAGTAAATACTATACGTTTTTTTAACCAAATAAAACACGTTTTTCTCAAGAACTGAGTTTTAATCGTTAGTGTAGTAGGTTAAGGTCTATTTTTTTTAGCGAGAAAAGGTTCATTATCGATAAAGTGCAGTGACGACATCTGCCGGTGGAACGATCACATGACAAGACAACGTGAGTAACTTTAGACCATAGACATAAAAAGGTTTAGACCCATCATTTTTCCAACAGAAAAAAAAGATTTAATCTCACCTCCATCATTTTTAATAATAACTTTGGTATGTAAAAAAAAAAAACATTCGAAAATAATTAATATAATGAAAAAGTAATTTATGGACAAAGAAATGCAGTTATAAAAGTTTTTTTTTTTTGTAATCATGTTAATCTCAAGAATGTTAGTCTCAAGACAAAAGTGGCATTAGCAGATAGCTACTTGAACACACAAGGTGAGCATCACACCATTAAAGAAATGATCAAACTATGACCTGGTTAAACAGGTAGAAACCAGTAAACTAAAACAGCAATAGGTAAATATGGAAATAATAGAAAATAAAGACCACAACTAATGTTTGTGTGCTTATAGGTGCTGAGATAATGAAGGTCCACAACATTCAGCCCCAAAATGAAGTGTTGGGGTGAAGGGATGACAGCTGAGGCACTGCCACAATTACATCTAGAGGCCATTCCCTCAGGCTGCTCCATATGGCCCTGCAAACTGAAACTGTGCTCCCTGGCAAGAGCGGAGGGGTAAGACTGGGGTCTCCTGGGAGAATTAGCATGCTAAAACCCTGACTCATAGAGGCCTGTAACTTGATCTTCTTCCTTTTATTCTTTAGCCATTAACACCCTGCTGTCAAGAAAACATGTTCTTTACTGACAAGAGAGTCAAAGCACCAAACCCTCAACTGTAAACATCACATTTGAATGAACTATTGTATGCCTTTTGTTTTGTGTTTTTGTCATTTTTATTAGCTGTTATTGTCTATGTAGTTAATAACCATGGTAATAACTGCAGTGAATCTTGAACTCAGATCTTCAAGATTCATCTTTTTAGCTTTCATAAGGCTTCCACTTGAAGTTGGGCAAAAAAAATGACTTATTATTTTGAAATGTTAATCTTGTCATTCTGTCTCTCATCAATACTCGCATCCTCTTGTTCACAGGTATTGAGATCTGACCATATGCACCATCATTCTTCAGACACTAGATGCTGCTGTCGTCTTTTTCCCTCCCAAAAACTGCATCTGCATCACGAGATGCAAAGCTGCATCACGAGCAAACATTTTTGTTGTTGTTTCGTTGACATGAGACGTATGATTGATCACAGATATGTAATGCTCACAGATCATAAACCTTTCAGCGTCCCACAGAGTCTGGGAACTATGTAACCTTGAACTCTCTGCCTGGAATAGTTGGGCATTTTAACAAATTACCAACAAACCAACCGTGTGACCGAAATCAAAACACTGTGCAGTTTTTAGACATGAATGTAGATAATTGAAACTGTCAAGAAACAAAACAAGCTCATATTTTTAGTATCTGACAGTAAAATCCTGTGTTAGATTGTTGAAATTCTAATCTTGACAAAAAATGCAAGCTGTACTGTAAAACACGCAGAACTACAGAGGGGGAACTGGTTTCTCACAACCATGTTTCATAGCATTCCATGTGTCTACAGTGATGAAAGGGCGGCGCTGGTTCATTCCTTCCCTCAGTGTGATTTAATCATGAGCCTGGGATGAGAAAAAAAACGATATAAAATATATATAATTGGCTTGTCTACATAAGGATTGATTATTGTTGTCACAGACCGTCCTTTGTTGTACACTTGTGCGCAACAGCAGGTCTAATTCATAATTTAGTATTTTTCTGTTTTCACAATACATGTCTACATAATTCATTGCTCTTCAAAATTAAGATTGTAAGTTTATTGTAATGTTAAAAATCACAAACATTACTGCAACTACTGTGATTTCTGTCTCAGATTGAATGGTCTTTTCAAACACATATTCAATATGCTTGGTTGGCACATAAGATATTAGAGCTCATATTAGAGAACCATCATTTAGAATAGATGCTTGTTGAATCTGAAGCTTATTATAAAAGGAGAAGAAGAAAAGTTAATGTTTGTATGTTACGGCATTTTATTTACATAGGGTACATGTGAACGGGCCTAGTAGAATTTCATTGCACCTCAGCCTTTACTATTAACACCAAGCAGCCAAATTACACACGAGTGCCATGTATTAGACCGCTTAAAGTGGAATGTATTATTAGGAATGACCTCATGGCTCTCTTACACATTTCTTGACTTCTCTGCCTTGTGACACAAATGTCAATCAGAAAAAAATGTTCTGGTGGTTTACAAACACGCAGAGAATTTGACTCTTTCTGCGTCGTCAAGATAAGAACAACTGAAATGCCTTGCTGTTTATGTTTTTCAGCAATGGTTACATTAAGTTGTTCTTCCTTTTACAGAATAACTGCTTAGGACAGGATCAGTCTGTGGACGTCTGAATTCGAAGGCCCTGCTTACAATTCACTTCATTCTCCTCTCCTTCGGCCATGGGGGTGGAGAATTGATGTAACCCCCATCTTCACACACACACATACATACAGAGAGAGAGAGGAGAGAGAGAGGAGAGAGAGAGAGAGAAGAGAGAGAGAGAGAGAGAGAGAGAGAGAGAGAGAGAGAGAGAGAGAGAGAGAGAGAGAATGCATGCTAAAACCAATCAAGCAGGTGGAAAAAAGGCAGCAACTTCAAGTCAAAGGAATACGGTTGCTATAGTGATCACTTCAAAAAGTGAAAGAAAAGGGGGCATTATTCCCAAAACCCATTATAAAGCCCATCTAATCTTGCTAAAATATGCACCCAACGTGAGGGGGGAAGGGAAGGGAGGAGGAGAGGGAGGGTATATGGATTGTGGGCAGTGGGCAGGAGAGGCTGTGATAGCGACAGATGTCTCACAAACCGTGGTTTTAACAGGAGGGGTGAAAGAAGAAAAAACGCCCAGTCGCAGTTTGGACCTCAGGGAGAGAGTAGGACTGGCTCTGACTGAATCACATTCACTACTACTGGAGAAAAGAAAGTAGGCTATTCAACGCGCTCTTTCACGTGGATTTCAACAGAAACTGAGAAACAGGTCAGTAAAATGTTAGTCGCGATTTTAGTCTCTTTAAATGACTGTAAAATCACTTATAAAACAAAGCCTTTTATTGGTGCAGGAGATAGTTGAACAATGCAGACTGCACGAGCCGTTCTTTGTTCTCGTTATTCTCATTTTTCACTTATGAAAACTAAAAATGCACAATAGGCTACCATATTTAGATTATTAAGTAGCATATACTTGAATCTTAATTTCATATAAATAACGGAATGTGACTTTACAAATGTCACATTTAATATTTCTAAATTATCATGGGAATGTGTGACTGGTTTCCTACAGAGATATCAAAATATGAGTTAAAGTAAATATAAGTAGCCTAAGCTTTTATTTTATTTATCTTTAAATGGAGCTGTGGGTTAGCCTACAGGTAGCTCTTACCCTCTTGTATGTCCCTTGTCTTGCTATTGAAAGCAGTGTTTTAAGGAAATAGCGTTAATTTGCACTAATAAGAAATTCTTATTTAGACGTAAGGAGGAGCTGATCGATATGGGGGGGGGGGGGGGTGCTAGCGTGGGGATTGGGCGGTATGTGCTTTACTTATAAATAAATAAAAAATATATAGGCTATATCCCTTTTTTGTTATGCTTTTAATTTTTAGCACTGAGCATTACACATTGATGATTGATTGTTAGGCAGCAATTGGATAGGTTTCATTTGACACAGTGTACTATTTCACCACGACTTCAAGGACAACTTTCATACCGTCATTAAGGAGATTTATTTACATCATATTAATGAGTAACATCATCAAGCTAGATTTACAGGAATAAGGGAGGCTGTGAAGCATACTGGCACAGAGCGCTGTGAGAGGCTCTAATAAAAACCGTTTATAGTGAGCGCTGACTCGGCACTGGCAGCACATCTCAGCAGCTGGACTCATTTGCTGGTTTGACTGGGGCATGACTGCGTATCCGGTCTTTGTTTGCCCCAGTGCAGTACTACGGACAGCTCCTATTGTAACCCCACCATGCTGCTGCTTAAGTGATACATTTTAGTCAACTGAGTTGCAATAACTGCCGATTTTAAAAGGTTGCAATTGGTAGGCCTACTATATCAGTTGCAAGAAAAACATTTTTAATCTACCTCACACTTTCATAATTCCACATATATTTAAAACCAATTCCATATATAATTAAAGCTGTCAATTTAACAAGTTTTGAATTAATTAGCTATTGAAAAATAATGCTTTGAAATGGATTCAACACACCCGCCCCGCCCCAGAAGTCTTACATTTCATACAGTTGATTGATGAACATGATGCAGGCCAGTGTAGCCTATAGAATGCAGAATGCCCCTAAAAATCAAGATCTCTGGGCAAAATATCATAATGTTATTATAAATCATATGAGTTTTTGTCTCGTATTTATATCATATGATATACAGTAGGACTAGGCTAGTTAAGCAATATCACACAAGTGCTGTTCTTGTCCCGAATAGCATGAGTGCAAGTGTGACATTGATTTTATACAACAGTTCAATAAATAAGAAGTTAATATTGTTATATTTTAGTGACAACACACAGCAGTGTTTTGCTACTAAAAGAAACAATTTTTTCAGCAAATCAATTGGGTGAAACAAGGCCCATTCATATTAGGTGTGTATGACTTGAAGCAGACACTGTGCAGACCGATCAGTGTATGACATCAAAGTACAGCGAGAGCGTTTCAAAAGCACACCAAGCCGTCTGTTCTCCAATCGCTCTTGTGGTACTTTGATGTCATACACCGATCGGTCTGCACAGCGCCGCTTAAGTCTTCACACCTATTTACTTAATTCTTAAATAAATCAACCATTTGAAGGAATCAAATATATGAATGACTCAATAGCTTACTGCCACCTGTAAGTTTTAGTTGGTTATTAAGAGCATAATTTCATTAAAAATAATAATAATATAATTTCATATTTTGGGAATAGTTTGTATATAGTAGTTGTACTATAATGTAAATATGTAAATTCCTAATTGAATCAATTAAAATATTTATTTTTAAAGCTACTTTTTGTAGTATATTTGATGCTTTTCCAATATAACACAATAATGACTGTAAAACATCTTTTGGGATAAATTTCTCCGCCAAATCTGATGTGTGATTAATTTGCGATTGATTCAATGAATTAATCTGCACATCATGTAATTAATTAGATAAAAAAAAAATGTAATCGCTGGACAGCCCTAATTTAAACATATCAACTTTCTACAATTTAATTAGATTCATTGCCAGTTACAAGAAAACAATATTGTAGTATGATTAACGCTTTAACGGGATTTTCAAAAGAACAAATTAAGTAGCATCAGTAGCATTGACAAATGTGGCCTCATATATAATCAACCTTTTTCTAGAATCTTGTCGTTTCACCTCCCCAAACCAGGCAGCTACTAACCAAACCAGACATGAAACATGAAAGTGAACGACTTTTATATGATGATTTTATATGAAATTATATTGTTTTTTTATTTAATGTCGTAAATCTGTATACAAACTTATAGAATAAAAAATGAAGATATAATAAAATACACTGACCTGTTGGTTTTGAACTTAGCAATAGGTTAGGGTGAGGATTAGGACATTAAAAGTGCTGTATTTCAAGGATTCAGACACTAATAGTGCTGTATTATAAGGATTCAGACATTAAAAGTGCTGTATTTCTATTCCAGATCCTTCTACCCCATTATATACAATAATCACATGCCGTAACACTGTTAGACTGGGTATTTGAATAATATTAAGTGATTATTATTCAATAATAATATCAAATAAAGTCCATGGCAGAGGTTGCATGAGTGAGGGATTTTTAAAAGAAGAAATGGGCTGGGTCATGTTGGCAGTTTTGCATTTTACAATTTCGTATCTATAATGAGCTTCTAAGAAGGTTGGTTATTTGCCCGAGGAGTTTTAGATCAAATGTATTCACTGAATGAATGCAATTGATATTGCTTTGGATAAAAGTATCTGCCAAATACATGTGCATATGAAAATCAGTGATGTGTATAGCTTACATAAGATGTTCTTCTGCCCCCACAGGACATCATGGGAGGCAAGTTAAGCAAACGGAAGAAGGGATACGATGTCAGTGACCCTAAAGAGAAGAAAGAGGATAGTGCTGTGGCAGCAGTTGAACCATCTGAGAAGGCAGAGAGCCCTGTGACTGAGGTGGAGGCTGCACCACAGGAGGCTGCAGCAGTGAGTGCAGCAGCGCCAGTGCTGGAGTCTGAAGCACCAGCTGAGAAAACCGCATCTCCTTCAACAGCACAAGCAGAGGAGAAGAAGGATGATGCAGCACCAGAAAAACCAGTGGCTACAACAGAGGCATCTACTGCTGCGCCTAAGGAACCAGCAAGTGCTCCAGAGGAACCGGCAGCTGTAAAGCCAGCAGCTGTGTCAGAGTCACAAGCTACAGAGGTACCAGCCTCTGCATTAGCGGCAACAGCAGTAGAGACAACAGCTGCCACCCAAAAGGCACCGGCAGCAGAGGTACCAGCAGCTGCAGTAGAGACACCATCAGCTGCACCAGAGGCATCAGCAGCTGAGAAGACTCCAGCTGCACCTAAGGAACCAGCAGCTGAGGAACCGACAGCTGCACCAGAGCAACCAGTGACAAAAGGACCCGCAGCTGCACCCGAGGAACCAACAACCGAGGAACCGACAGCTGCACCAGAGCAACCAGTGACAAAAGAACCTGCAGCTGCACCTGAGGAACCAACAACAGAGGAATCTGCAGCTACACTCCAGGAACCGGCTGCTGCACCAGAGGCACCAGTGACAGAGAAAATTGTGGCTGCAACAGACAAACCAGTGAAGACACCAGTGGAAGAGGAACCTCCAACAACACATGAAGAACTTGAGAATGTGCCAGAGGCACCAGTGGCAGAGGAACCGATAACACTATCTGAGAAACCAACAGCCGTGGCCGAGCTACATGCAGCTGCACCTGAGGAACATGCAACTGTCCCCAAAGCTGAAGAATCTGCAGCTGCACCTGAGGATCCTGCCCCTGTGCCAGAGGAGCCTGTATCATCACCTCAACTTGCAGCTTCGCCAGTAGAACCTTTAACAGAGGCAGTAGAGAAGGTGGTTGAGGAGGTTACAAATGTCAATGAAACCACAGAGGTCACACCAGAACAAGAGGCAGTCACTGAGGAAGTAGATCCAGAGCCAGTCGCAGAATCTACCCCAGTGCCGGAACCTGCTTCCGAGGCATTGAGTGCGGCAGAGGTCGAGAAGTCTGTGCCTTCCCCTGAAGAAAACCCAACAGTCACAGAGCCTGAATCTGAAATTGCTGGACTTCCTGAGGTCACACTAACAGAAGCAGATCCCGAGCCACCCGCAGAGCCAACACAACCCGAACCTACGACTGAGCAAAAGATTGCGGAGTCTATTCCCACAATTGTCATCTTGGAATCAACCTCGACCAATGAGCTCTGCCTTGAGGAAACTGCCCCGACTGTCATAGAAGAGAAGCTGAATAATGGAGACTGTGAGAGCGCTGGCTCAGCAGAGGAATCTGTGTCAGCTCCCCCTGAGGTAAATGGGGAGTGCCATGAGCAGGCACCAGACATAGGCTCTTTGGATGTCCTTGAGTCCCCGGTTGAGGCATGTGTAAATGGTGTGAAGGACAAAGAACCCCTCAAGTGCTGAGTGACTGTGAAATGAAAAAGGACTTGAGTTTGGATGCTGACTTTCAGATTCCAGCTATGATTAGCGACATGGTAGAGGTGCCACAGTGAGTCGATTTAATCTGAGAAACAAACCTTAAATGTGAATCCCATATTGATGCAAACAAACAAATGAAACAATCGTCTGACAACACAGGCTTTCTGAAAATAAATGTGAAAAAATGCCTGTTGTGGTCTCTCAGGCAAAGGAATTTCTGGTTAACCAAAAAGAAATACAACCACCCAAGAGCTAAGTGTGAGAAACAAAATAAGAATGAAACGGTGAGGGTGAAAGCCTAAAAGGAAATGGGAGGGAGAGAGAGAGAGAGAGAGAGAGAGCGGATGGTCTTTGAAGTCTTTGTGGCCGGTGTCCTGCTGTCATTGCAGAGGGTGAGCTTGCAGGCCTGGCTGAATATGTAAACCAGGGAGATGATGATTACATATGAACAGAAAATAAAATAAAAAACAAGATGGCAGAACAGAAATGCACGACAGTAACAATGGTAAAAATGATTTGAATGAACAGAATTATCTTTTGTGTTTGAGCCTGATGCATATTTAAATGGTTTATTGGATTAGCATTTAATATTATATAATCTCATTTAGACCACATTTCTGTCACCATGTAATATGGAGATTTGAGGATGAAGCATTTTGAAATTTTCATGTTGGGAGAATCAGTGGGTAATGTTCATTTTAACTTAATGGCTTGGCTTAGAAAATAAAACACTCTGTTATACCTTAAAAAATGTTTTCTTGTTTGCACTTTTGTGAATGTTGTGCTGAATGGCTGGAACCTGTTTTTCAATATAAATATTAAATGTATGATGCAATCTAATGCATAGAGCAAACAAATTTTGTTTCAGTAGCATGTGCTCAGCATGTGCAGCGTTGACTCTAAAATTGCTACAAAAGTGGTGTTCTGTAGACAGCTGCAACAGTTACGTTCAAGGCCTGTTTTCCGCCATTTTGTTTGACAGTAGAGATCTGACTGGCAGGTCACCATTTCAACAATGTCCCAAGAGTCATTGACTTTGTAAATTTGTTCTGTGGGGCTGGGCCTCGGGCACGTGTTGTTTTGAGTAACATGGAACATGTCCATGAAAGCAAATGTCTTTCCAGAGGCTTAACTCAGCAATCAGGCTGTGGTAGAACAGGGAAACTGATTTTTATTCTTCACAGGAGGAAAGAGGTTTCATGATAATAGGAGGGTGATGCCGCACAATGCAGAAGACTGCAGTGGGGGGAACAGGACTGGGAAAGGTCTCTTTTTGATAGGAGGAGCTCTGACACAGTGTAAAGGAGAGAGTGGCCATGACAAACAAGATAATACCTTCAGACATTTTTACATGTACACGTACACATACACACAAATAATGGCCTCTACATAGAAAGGAAAACACGGACAAATGAACAACATGGAATACGAAGAGCTCAAAAAAACAAGAACTGTAAACATGCTACTCTCACCTACTATCTAAACGAAAAGAGGGGCTTTTGCACATAAAAAGTGCTAATGCACAGAACTGATTACAGGGTATGTTTGTACCACTGTGTGTGTGTGTCTGTGAGAAGCATGAGAAAGGCTTTGCGAGAGAAGATGCTGGAAATATCTGAAGGTTCCCCAGTGCCCTGTGCAGGCACTATAATGAGCTCCTCCACATACCAAGCACAAATTCTCGGGTTTCTTAAAAAGAAAAAAAAAACACACAGGCGTACAGATTTATGAAAGGAATGTTCTCTAAAGCTGAGGGGGGTGGGGGTGGGATGGGTGAATGAACTCACTGGCTTCAGTGTTTAGAGTCATTGAAAAACTTATTCTCTTTACCATTTGTGAAATGAGAATGGATAGTATTATATGTGGAAAGAACGCTATAAACAAATATTGTGTAGCGGCATTGCCCATAGGGGTAGTTCACCCAAAAATGAAAATCTGTCATAATTTATTCACTCTCTTGTCAATCAAAACCTGTCCAGTATAACTTCCTTTGTATTGTAGATCAAAAAAAAGAATACATATTTTAAAGAAAGTTCATTATACACATTTTTAATTTTTTTTTACTTATTATTCAAATGCTATAATATCTTGCACTATAAGTTTTTAAGGATTTTTACACAAACCGCTGCTTGTCATCAAATAGAAACTCTGGTTTGCAGATTTAAGGGGAGAGGTCCAGTGTGAGGAATTTTCTGTACAAGGTGTCTTGTTTCCTCATCCCATTTTACTGTGCTTGAGGAGCAAGGTTCCTTCTTTCCTTCAACTTTCTCTCTCGCTCCCTTCCTCCCTTATTCCCCCTCTCTTTTCCTTAGCTTTCATGCACAAGAGATGAGAGGCCCTGCTTGCATCTTGATTTAAAGGCTCTCTACACAGTGCATAGTTGTGCAGCCACAGCTGCAGTGCTTGGATACACCAGCACTATGTGTTCTATACTGGAGCCTTGGCACAAAACTCAACGTGTTTTCTTGTTCCTCCTGACACATTAGGACATCTGATCTTTCACTTCCCTGTCTCCCCATAATATACAATCCCTTCACTGGTATAAATCAACACCAAATCTGGCACATGTATAAAAAGTATTATGTTATTTAAAAATATTTAAAGTTGCCATGAAATGGATATTCACTTTATCTATTTTCTAAATACATCTTATTGATCTTAATGTTAATGATTCAGCCATGCATGCATTTTTTTTTATCTTGTAATTTTTAATCAATGTCATAACTAGATCTTCCGGTGAAATGACAGACTCTCTGGTGATGTATGCAAGACTTTCCCAATGATTTAGTCCAATTGCTTAAACGCTGCCCCTTTCAATCAACTGCAACTCGAATTATGATCTGCCTCCATCCAAATCAAAATTTAATGGACCAAAGTCCTGCCCTACATTTTTTTTTTTTCATTTTTTTTTTCGGGGGGTGTTAAACAAATTGGAAAAGCACGCGAATAGACAAAGTGGGAGCATTTCAGCATTTCACAAAATGTCGTTGTGTGATAGTTTGATGTTCTTGTGTTCTGGCTGGAGTATTTCAGAGAAAATAATACTACAATACCAAATATTTACTTTCATTTCTTTCTTTTATATTAAATTTTTATTGTTAGATTTTTGCAACGTTATTCTGGTGGAAATGCCCATATGTCTTGATATGAATGGCGATAAAGTGGTGAAAAGGGAGAAAAAAGAGAAAGAGAGAGAGAAATGCGAACAAAAATCAGCGCCCTGACATAGACAAAGATAGTGTGGTTTCTTTCAAAATCCACATTACATGACTACAGGAAGAACTATTGATCCCTACAGATGAAAGTCAATGGATGACTGTGGTCCAGTCACATCAGTATTGCAGCAGTAGATGCAGGAGAAAAAGAAAACCCAAAGTGTTAAAGAAATGCTACAAAAACTCCAAGGGGGATTCCCATTGTTTTTACTACTCTCTTATTCTCTCACTCCCTTTGTGATTCATGGCCTGGCAATGCTCTGCCCATCTGTGCAGCTGCTCTATACGGCTGTCATTATTTACGGGTCTGCAGAAGACTTTCAGCGTGAGCTCAGTCATACTTACAACCAGTATTGATCCAAGTCGAGTTAGCGTAATGGCCACCGAGAGGGCTGGGTCTGCCTCTTTACCCTTTCCCCTCTATCGCTCTCTCTCCCTCCCCTGCCTATAGATTGCACAGTTACCCGGCCTGGCCAACACACTTTTGTAACAGACCCAGCCAAATGCACATTTGAGGTACGAGAAAAGGGAAGACAGTGTGATAGTGGAGGTTGTGTGTATGTGTGTGAGCTGGTGACAGCCCCAGCATGGAGCCTCTGTGGGGGAAGATGTGTCTTTGTCGTGCCGCCCAACCCCCTTCTTCTCTTCCCTCAACCATTAGGAGAGAGAATTTTATACCCTAACACTCAATCATTCTAGACCATTAAACAGAGGAAGGAGGAACCAGAAGCCACATGCTAAGCAGAGCTCATTTTCCCCTGAGCAGCACAACGATCCAGCCAATTGTGTTTGATGTTACACTCCTCTTTCCAGTCATTCTTGTAAAATCACAAAATTTGCCAGTTGCTATAAGGTTAAATGACATGTTTAGGTGTAGATATGCAAACACACACATGGAGTGTTTCTAGCCTTTTGTCAGTATTAGGGCACAGACCCAATTCACAAATTTGTTATGGCTAGTTCTGATTATAAACAGCAAAAACACATGTGACGTGATTGCTGCATTCTTTTAGGAAAATAATTCTCAGGCTGGTATGGTGGGTAATCATACCTTCAGACGAGGATTTATCAGTAATATTTTACTGGGGCACAGTTGTATTTCAAAGGTCTAGCGACGCCCCTCACTCAAACTGTATCCTGCAAAGTCATAGCTAAAATCAGCACTCTGAACACGATTAAATGACCCAGCATGCTCGTTCCCTACATAGCAAGGTGAATAGTGTAAGCGTGCGTGTGTTTGTGTTTGTGTGTGTGTGTGTGTGTTTAAGATTAAATATTAAAACTATGTTGAGCTCAGTCACCTTGAGAAAACTCTCAGTAATGTAGGCAGGTTGAAAACAGAGAGCCATTGAAATCTCACATTCCTGCCCTTCCATGCAGAAAACAGTCTACTGGTTACAATGTTTTCGAAACCTACAGTACAGTCGTTTTGTAATCAGAGGGAAGTATCAGTGCTCTCTCATCAAAACTACTTCTTCAAGTAAAACAAAACAACCACATCCACATCCACATACGTCCTAATAAACAGTTGTCAATGGCTGTTTACACCTGGTATTAAAATGCGTTTTGGTCGATTGGCTCACAGGTGTACAGGTGTAAAAGGGGTCTAAAACATTTTGAGCTTGTCCACCTTCGACTACTTCCAGAGGTAGTCGAAAACGCATTTGACCGGATTGCTTTCGAAGTGTAAACGCTCATGTGGTCAAAATGTGTTCGAACAGTCGCAAAAATACTGCCTGCTCTCTGCCTACTGACCTAACGTGTAAACATTATGCAAGCACCCTAGCCAGATGAAAAATGTAACTAGCTCAATGTTCTTGCACCATTCCTGATTTCTAACAAGCATTTGTATGTTTTCCTGTTTTCTCAGTGCAAATTCACATAGTAAATTGTACAAACTTATATTGTCCATTAGATGATATCTGAAAAATCACATACATTTACCCGCCCATAGACCTCACAGAAATCAGGACAGAAGTGGTTGTAAGTTAACAAAATAGAGAGATTAAAAGGTGTAAACAGGTATGTGTCTGCCTTATCTGCTTGTGATCCGATCGACCAAAACGCATCTTAATACCCAACACCAGGTGTAAACAGGGCCAGTGATTAGATTATTCCAGACAAACTGAATTTATCACACAATGAAAAATATTTTTATGAAGTCATCTTGAAAAGATCATACTCACAAATAAACATATAAAAAATATATATTTCTTTATTACCTTTTTAATTTCTGATAAAGACAAGAAGTTTTTTTTTCAGCACGTGTTCAACAAAATAAAGAGCAAATTCATATAAAGAGTTCTGCATAACTGTGCAATATCTGTGAATTGTATCGTGTTTGTGCTGCCACAAAGACTGAAATGTCACACAAGCCTAGTTTCAGTTTAAATAAGTTTATTTGGCAGGCGTTATCACTATTATTTATCAAAAGTATACACAAAAACTTGAAACAACATTTTAACCAATTCAAATTCCAATTCAAACTTCCGCCATGATTCATACGCTGGCACAGTAACATCTTGAAAAGTCTGGGCTCAAAGATATTCCCAGTGGTAAATATGACATTGTGAGCTTTTCTTAAATATGAGATCATTTAACCGTGGCCTGAAGGCAGGAAGAAATTGAGATAAAGAGAAGTGCATAATTGTATATTTTAGGCTGTGTGTGTGAGCTCTACCTATGAGTTACAGGGATGGTATCAGATCTTGCAGAAACTTTTGTTCCAAACCTGTATAATTCTAAAGAACATAAAAGAAATTCTAAATAATTTTTAGACTGTTTCCCCATACAATACAAAGAATATTTGGACATTTTGCGACACTTTCAAAGTGAAATGTCCAGCCTAGAAGCACTAAAAGCATGCTCAGTTTGATCCAAAACAGATTTTGCCAATGTTTTGTTACATTTAGTAAGATACAATTGTTGTAGGTATCGGGGCAGTTTGGAAATTAAATTTCCAGTTAGGGGTGCTAAAATGGTAATGCTTAATAATATCTGAAAATAACATACTTATTAACCTACCATAAACCCTACTCTAAACCTAACCGATAGTGTTAACAAAAGCATATGGGAGATAAAAAAACGCACTTGCTTCTAAGTCTTTGAGCTCGTGCCAAGCACTTGAATTATGCGTGAGACATGTCATCATTATGTATCAGACATTGCCACCTGAAGAAAAATCTGAGATTTAATTAGTGTTGCACAGAAAAAATATATTTACACTACTACATACCTCGGGTCATCAGAGACCCTATACACTTTTTACAAGAAAATTATCAGAAACCGAATGAATAGATTGAGGAATACTAAGAAGGTTGATAGCTAACTTAAAAAAAAAATTAATGAGGAGAAGGGTAGTAAATGACATGGGTCGATAAAAACCGGAGGTATTTGTTTGTTTTGTTTTTTGGTATAGGCATGTTTTTCCAATAAGTGTGTTTGTAGCTGTGATGGCCGACAACGTGGCCCCATAGCAAGGCGGTAACTAACCCATGCAGAAACACATTTTTTCCTTTTGTTTGTTTATATTATTTTTGGTTACCTTTTAGTACATTGCATTATTCAATATTTTGTTACAGATCACTTTAATATACATTTCATAATAACGACAGACACAGATTTGGTTCAATACATTCACTTTATTTATCATTTACACTTTTATCATACATGACTTGGTTGGGTGCACACTATCCAGTTGTCCTTGGTATATTGTGTTAATGTTTATTTCTTTTGAGTTTAAGTTACCTGCATGTGGAAAGTGGAGGTTTGGTGCTGCCTGGGACGCAGAGCTCCGGTGGAGGTCCATTCCATTAAAGGAAGGGCTGGCGTCAGTGGCGGCCATTTTATGCTGTTGGGTTAATCCATTCTGCTAATTATCAGGGGGGGATATGATTGATTATGTTAGTTTTGTTCATCATTCTATTTATATTTTGTTTATTATAATTATTTGAGTAAGTTATTTTATGACCTCTTTATTGATAATTTTGGAGTCAATTACTTTATTTTATTGTAATTGTGTTAAGTGATTGTGGTGTCCCCTGTGTGTGTTTAATGGACTAGTCCTTTGTATATATAAGTTCCCCATGTGTGTCATTAGGTAGGTCATGTTGGTTTGGTTGGTTTTGATTTCATTTCTGTTAAGTCTGGTTCTGTTCAGTTGACCCTTTTTTTCTTTATGGGCCCAAGACCTGACTTTATTTTCATTCAGCTTCAATTATTTTGATTTTGTAAACTTTATTTTTTGTATTTAATAATTTTGGTTGGAAATCCTGTGTCCTTTGCCCTTGACTGTTTGGTCCCTCACAGTAGCCCACAGTAATTTCTGAGCAAACTCACTAGTCTCATTTGTTGAACATGAAGCACTATCAGTTTGACTTTAGCCATAAAAAAGCAACAGCAGTATGACTCTGACTCTTGTAGTCTACAAGAGATGACCTTGGATTTTAGAAGCATGAGGGTGACACTGCTAAATCAGAGGCTTTGCTTACTTAAGACAGGGCTGCCAGAGAACCTGTCGCACTGAATTATTTATCAACTAGATGACCGTTAGCGGGGACAGAGAGAAGAGAGTTGAGGGGAGTCGAGGGAGACAAGGGGCAAAATAACAGTCTGTGTGATTGTGTGTGTGTGTGTGTGAGAGAGAGAGAGAGAGAGAGAGAGAGAGAGAGAGAGAGAGAGAGAGAGAGAGAGAGAGAGAGAGAGAGAGAGGAGAGAGAGAGAGAGAGAGAGAGAGAGAGAGAGAGAGAGAGAATATGTCCGGGTGCGATGCCAGATAAGAGTTCATGTCTGTTTGTATGGTGTGTGATGCAGTTATCGGTTCTGCAGGTTTTTTTTCTTCTTTATTATGGTCCGTCACACCTTGTCACTGGACACACATGCTAATGCCCATTGATGCAGGTACAATGTACAGAGTTTATTTGTGTGTGTGTGTGTGTGTGTGTGTGTGTGTGTGTGTGTGTGTGAGAGAGAGAGTGTGTTAAAGGCGTTTAGGACAGAACAATTGTGGCCTGTCTAAGCTAACATGCTAACAAGCTATACATAATCTCACACAGACACTAACTGACACTGATAAAGCTGGGATGTTACAGCTCAACAACGCTATCAGTTTCACCATCACTAACGGAGTCTGAGTGAAACAGAAAGCTGTCGGTCCAGATCATGAGACCTTGTACACCATTGCAAACCCTGTTCTGCACTCCAGCAATTCGACATTACAATCAACTTCACAAACATTTACAGTTAAAATTGCCCTTTTGATCATTTTTGTTTCCCCCAACTACACATGCATTAATTGGAACTGCATGAACAATCAAAAACATTTGATTTTTTTTTTTTTTATGATTAGAAAATGTCCTGGTTATCAGTTTTGGAGATTTCAGTCTTTCCTTATTTCGTCCAACCTAGATGTTTGTAACTGAAATATTAGTGACACCCCTGATTGTGTATAGAAACAACATATCAAGCCATAGATGAGATACAATGCTGGATTTGGAGCTCTCACCCCCTCAAAGCGAATCTGTGTTTGAAACGTCAGCAGGCATTTGAATCTGAAGAGCTTTAAATGAATGTGACAACCCTACCTATAGGGTTAGTACTAACACACTGGCAACAACAGAAAGCAAATTATATTGCGTGCTGCTCTTTCTTCCCCTTAGATTGTACAAGAAAAGATAAGTTTGTTGATGCTAAAATGTCACCATTGCCATACCAATTTATGAGATAAATAAATAGCAGTAGGGGTTCTGCAGGAAAAATAAATAAATGCAACAATATAAAATATAATTCGTTTTTAATTGTCTTTATAATCATGGTTAGTATTTTTCACATCTACTGTAAATGTGTATTTATACATGTAACCAACAGCATCAGTTGTGTCACGCCACTGCCATGCTGCATCCGAAATCGCATAATTTCCTACTATAATAGGCAACAAACAGTGTGTGACAAAACTACTCCTAAAAGAGTTGCCAAAAAGTACCCGGATTACTTTTTCCGGCGAGAGTCATAAGTAGCCTATGCATATGGACACCTTACTACGGTATCCCATGAGGCCATGGGAGAGGATTTGTGAATGGCAGTGAAGCGATGCTGATAGGTCACATGATAATGACAACATGCTGAATGTAGTAAATCCAGATTAAATTCACACATTGACATTCATAATATACAGAACATACCTTTTTAACAGGCGTGAAGTAATTACTTATTTAAAATAAGTATACCTACTCAAGAGAGTATTAAATTTCAGGCGTAGCCAGTCTCAAATCCTCTCCCTTCATGGGATAGTAAAGTGCCCATCGTACCTATGCACACTTCAGAATCTCAGCGGAAGAATAAGGTCATCCTGGTACTTTTTGAACTCTTTTATGCGTGCTGTGAATTGAGACGTACTTCTTTTGTCAAATACTGTTCTATTGTTTAACGTTATGATCGTATGATCGTTACACCGTCATGCCTGTGTGTTTTGTACCAGACTGCACACATACGAGCTTGGTGACGTACATAGTGCGAGACGAGAGATGTAGTTCATTGAGCGATTTTCACATAAAACTAAATTGTTACTCTTCTGTTTTATGACAAACTAGGACTTTCTTGACTTTCATAATTATCTTTTAAATTAACAAACATCATATGTGTAATTCAGGGCACAGTTTAGACCGAATAAAAAGATAAGCTGTCTCTCACCATTGACTATAAAAAAAAAATCCGAAATAAGGTCCCATGAGCCGGAAGCAGAGCGGAGGGACGGGCTCTCTATGTAGTGAAAGTGCAAAATTATGCAATCGTAAGGGGTGTTGATCATAGATATACATAATAAAGGCCTTTATTTTATGTATATATATATATGGTGTTGTTGATGGACTCAATTTACTCCATCTATTCTAGGCAAGCTATATTGATCATCCTTCTAAAACCGATCCAGATATTCTTTGACAACAAAGGGCCTACATTTTCTAAGTTTTTTGCTCAAAATTTAGCTTTTTTTCAATCAAATGTTGAATAAAAAAAGAATCCATGAAGCTAGGATAATTTCTTTTTCTTTTCTTTTTTTTTAAGCAAAGGGTCAGTTCTTGTTCAGATATTGATAGCCTACAACAAAATATTCTGGGGGCCACGAAAAAGCTGGCGAGGAAAGAGTTAAAAAAATATGTAGTACACTAGTTCAAAAGTTTAGGGTCAGTAATATATATTTTTTAATGTTTTGAAAGAAGTCTCTTATGCTCACCAAGGCTGCATTGATAAAAATAAACAAAAATGTTTTTTTGTGAAATATAGTTTTAATAAACACTGCCACATGATCCTTCAGAAATCATTCTTATATGCTGATTTGCTGCTCAATAAACATTTATTATTATCCATGTTGAAAACAGTTGTGCTTCATCTGTTGGAAACTGAACAGAAGAAAAAAAATAGAGTAAAATAAACTTAATTTCGTATTATCATGTTGGAAATTGTTTACTGAAAAATATTTAGGATTCTTTGTTATATATATATATTTTATATATATACACTACCGTTCAAAAGTTTGGGGTCAGTACGATTTTTTTTTTTTTTAAGAAATTTATACTTTTCTTCAGAAAGGACGCATTAAATTGATCAAAAGTGACAGTAAAGACATTTATAACAATGCAAAATATTTCTTTTTTAAATAAATGCTTTTCTCTTGAACTTTCAAAGAATCCTGAAAAAAATGAATCACGGTTTGCACAAAAATATGAAGCGGCAAAACTGTTTTCAACTGTGATAATAATCATAAATGTTTCTTGAGCATCAAATCATCATATTATAGTGATTTCTGAAGGATCATGTGACACTGAAGACTGGAGTAATGATGCTGAAAATTCAGCTTTGATCACAGGAATAAATTACACTTTACTATATATTCGCATAGAAAACAGCTGTTTTACATTATAATAATATTTCTTTTAAAAACATTAAAAATCTCACCGACCCCAAACTTTTGAACGGTAGTGTATATATTTGGAATATATGTCAGTATTGAGACTGAAAGAGAGGAAGAGACAGTTTCATAGAGGAAGGAGAGGTTTAAGGAAGAAACAGAGGATAGAGAGCGAGAGAGTAGTGAATAAATGGAGAGGAAGGCAGTTGGCACATTAGGGAGGGAGATCCTGCGGTGAAGCTTCAAACAAAAAGGCCCACTATGAGTGCGATCACTGATTACCAGTCTGGTGGTTGAGCCTCATTAAATCCTTTCTCTCTGTCACTCCCTCTTCCTTTCTCAACCTCACACACTTCTCAACTCCTCTTCTGCCGCCCAGCCATATGCCCACACAGTCGTGCCCCCAGGTGCAAAGAGCAAAGCAGAGGATGGAGCAGAGAGGAAAATCCACATCTATCAAGCCTCCTGCAACCTTGATCCTGCAGAAGCATCACAAAAAAACAGAAGAACTAGAGAGAGAACAAAAAGAGTTATTAGTGAACATTTCCTACATCGAGACATCTTGAGTGCACCACTTGAAGGGCAATTACAAATGCTGAAGTCAACACGTGAAAGCTTTAGCTAATATCGCTTATCTTCACATCATTACACAGACTATGAGAGGAGAAACTAGAGAAAGCAAGAGTGGTGTGTGGTTTTTTCTGCTGGATGTTTGAAATCTTTGGGCTGGCCTGATACCATAATGAGTATAGGAAGTGTTTCTGAGTAGGCCATCAGAACCACTGGAACCATGCAGCCCGTGTCTCCTGACAACCACTCCAGAGCTGTTGCGGGTCACTTTAACCCTCTTAAAAGCAGCCTTTAGTGCTGCAGCTTCATGTTATCATGCACATCTGTGATTTGTATGTGAATATACTGTATAACAAAAGTACAATGCTGCTATACACACACACAAAAAAGCTGTCTCTGGGTCAGTACCCTTTTAAAAGGTACACTTTTAAAGATTGGATATTAGTACCTCAAATGTATGGTACCAATACAAAATGGTACATATTAGAAACTTTTTAAATGGCACCGTCTCTTCTGAGAGTGTGCAGGTCAATTTGACCCTGTTTATATAAAGATTTCCTCTAAGACAAACTCTTACTTAGCCTACACTCACTATAGCTTCAAAAATGCTCTTGGACATGATGGTGAATTTGAAATAGGGGAGCAGTTTGTCTAAAAAACAACAGCATTGTAGAAATTACTACTGATCCTAAAGAGTATCATATGATTAGGAAGAAATCTTCCCCCATTAAGGAGAAACTAGAATGCAATCACAACACATTATCAAATTGACAAAAAGAGATATTTATGAACTATTGTTCATAAAGCATCATCTTGAGTAAAACAAAGCATTCAGCAAGGAGGACATATAGTCGTATAGCTGTTTTCATCATGTGTTTAAACGTGTTCTTTTTATCACAGCAAATGTATCATAAATAAGCAGACACATACACTATACCGTTCAAAAGTTTAGCATTTGAAAATTAAAATTGTATTAATATTTCACAATATTGCTGTTTTTACTGTATTTTGATCAAATAAATGCAGCCTTGGTGAGCATAAGAAAGAAACCTTTACTGACCCCCACTTTTGAATGGTAGTGTACGCATATAGTTTTTAGTAATGTAGGATTTTATAGAAAACTTTTGGTCTTTTTGATGCAGCTCACTTCCTACTTCTTGTACATTAGTACTGACAATAAAGCAATTACACTGAAGTGTGCTGTCATACACAGCCTGCAGTGATTCTCAGCAGTTCTGTATTTAGATAAATATAAGAATAAAGGAAGTATGCAAACATGATACGCCTCATCTGCAAGCACAATAAAAAGAGAATGAAACTTCACACAGAGAGAGAGAGAGAGAGAGAGAGAGAGAGAGAGAGAGAGAGAGAGAGAGAGAGAGAGAGAGAGAGAGAGAGAGAGAGAGAGAGAGAGAGAGAGAGAGAGAGACCATCTAGATGGGTGTTTTAAAAAAAAGGAAATTAGGAAACAAAAGCAAAAAAAAAAAAAAAAAAAGGAAATGAAAGGACAAGTAACTTCCCAATGTAATACAACACAGACTCCCCAACACAAACAGACCTAGAACATACTACATGGTCATCAGTAGATGATAATGTGATTTATGTGGAAAAAATAAAAAATACCTGGTGGATTAAACATATTCACTCAGGCAGCGCACATTTCTGGAAATATTGAGAACATTTACATTAATGCACTTGGCAGACACTTTTGTCCAAACCGACTATAAGTGCATTAAAACATTATTATTTTTGTTTATAACAACTCCAGCCTCAGGGATTGTGGAAATATTTTGGAGCAGCAAGCTTTTCTAGAGAAGGAGGAAATGAAATCTGAAAAACTCAGCGTTGTGGTCTCGAAACATGTAATCCCCATTTGTCTTCCCATGAGGCTGCCAGGGACAAAAAGTAATATTTTTAACATATGTTTTCCAAACTAAGCTCTCACAAATGTATTATAATCCAGCATGTGATGTATGCTTTTCTAAAAGCCGCTGGAGATAGTCTATTTGGATTAAATTACATGTTATAATTAAAAAAAACATTTTTTTTGAGACGCACTTTTTATGAAAGTGAAAGAGAGAAGGTAGAAATGGGGAGAGGATGGGTTTGGTTTTGGGATTTGCTGTAGTATGCAACCATTAAAAAAAAAGAGCCTACGCTGATGACAACGGACATTTGTGGAGTGTTTTGGCTGTCGTTTACACAGACACTAACAAAGACAGACTGACCACACTGCGAGAGAGTACTAATGCCTTCAAGACACGTAGCCATTTCTGCACGCACACACATACACAGTAATATCCAGCCACCCAAACACTTGCATAACACTGTCTGATCCCCGTTTCGTGACCCTGCAGCATGCCAAACACAGCACAGATGCAGCGGGGTGAAACAGAGGTCCTTGTCTGTCTCTCTGTCTGCCTGGTGGGAAGAAAGTTGACGTCTCGTCTGATAACACCTTCCAAATTCAGAGCTCCCTTAAAATCAAAAGTTGTCAGTGAAAGCAGGTCATCTCTGTACAACATCATTTCCTTCAGTGAGAGGATTGTTCCTGTGCTGACCAAAGTTGAGCATGAACCTGATAATCTGAAATTTTTCAAACAGGCAGGTGAGCGATAGCATCAACAATAACATCCCCTTAATAACAGACAATAAAAAGCTGTTGTTTTATCCACCCTATGAATAACAAAGCTGACTGCAGACTGACCTCTTCCTGTGAGTGTGTTAGAGTGTTTTTGGCAGTGAGAAAAGCACATAAGAGAGTGCATGCATTACACACTCAGTTCTGGCCAACACTGTGATCAAACCCTTACATAATTAGACCACAAGGCCAGTAAAAAAAGAATTGTATTAAAGCTTAAGCCTTCATATTGCCGGCATGGTATAGGCCATGGCACTTCTGAAAAATCATATCGCAATTATTTTGATTATAAAAATGATTGCTGTTTAGTAAACAGAATCTCAGTGCTGAAAGAACTTGTTTAAAGACATGTTTTGCCCATAAACCGCTGTCAAAAGACTTATTCATAAAGAAATACCAGTGTTTATCTGTTTATCTGTATCTGTTTATCTGTATCTGTTTATCTGTAATTATCTCCAATACAGGGGGCCTTCAAATATTCGAGTATTGGAGATTCTCCTTTAAGTCAAAAAGGTTGAGAACCACTTCTATAAACCTTTTAAACTTTCAAACATGGTTTTGTCATGCTAGCTGTTATTAAAGGGTTAGTTCAACCAAAAATAAAAACTATGTTTTACTATCTTTCTGGGCCATGAAAGTTGCAATGACATTGCTGTCAATGGAGGGACAGAAAGCTCTCAGATTTCATCAAAAATATCTTCGTTTGTTTTCCGAAAATGAACGAAGCTCTTATGGGTTTGGAACGACATGAGGGTGAGTAATTAATGACAGAATTTCAATGTTTGGGTGAACTAACCCTTTAAGCTATCATAGATATCATTCAAAAATCCATTTAAGTTCTGTCATGAAAGTTTTGGTGCAGTTTGATAGGTCTTTAACTCATTTGGTAGCAATCACATCATCATCTATACATACTATAGCACAGCTGATTGGTTGCTTATGCATCACTGGCCAATGAGCTGTGGCTCAACATTCAAACAAATACCGGTAGTGTTGCTGTTAGCAGTCTGCAGCAGTTAGCTAACCCCTAACCCTAACCTAACCCTAAGCCTAACTCTATCCTTTGAATTTCAATCATATAATAGCCTACAATTCGCAAATTGCTACCTCAAATCAAATTGAATTGAGTTCTGAATTTTGCACAACCCTGCTGTGTTGGAGCTAATAGCTTTTGGAATAGGCAAATTTTGCACACACTTGATTAAAAATGCAAATGAACTTTTTATTTACAAGATAATGGCACTCACATGCATTGTTATAAGGCCATAGGGCATTCACTTTGGCTAGAGTTTGAAATATCTTCATTGTTGCAGTATGCCTACTGTTTTACTATTTAAACAAAATAAGGTTCAGTGCATAGCATTCAGTAAACAGCATTTTATTCTAAACAGCCGTTCTCAGGAAGCTTAACTTAGTGCATGGATGTGTGTTTTCTTTCAAACCTTTGTGGTATATCTGAAGCGGCTCCCTCCTGTGGCTGTGGAAGTCCTCTACACAGATAGCTCTACACCCATAAAAAAAAAAAATAAAAAAAATCAAGATTCTGACCTGGCTCTTCCAGACCCCATCACCCCATCACCCACTCCCCATCTCATCTCCTCTCTGTTCCCTCCCCCTCTCTTCTCTTGCTGACTGCTGCATTGTGGTTCTCTGTAGCATTATGCTGGCACAGTGTACAAGCTTGCTGACACATGCAAAGCAGCACAGCCAGACACCCTAACAAATCTACACACACATATGCACACAGCATCCACACACACGTATACAACACCCTGGATTAATCTTTTTCATGTTGCATAAATGCTGAAGTGCTTTCAGTGACTGCAGAGCTTCCAGGTCTGTTGGAAATTACTCCGTCTAGCGCTTCTTACTGTTCTCAGCAGGTTCTTTTCAGCCTTAAATTATTAGTGGTGCTTTCTAAAGGGGAATTTCACATGGACATTTATTACAACAAAACTTTGTTGTGAATATCTATTTTATACGCACAATGATGACTTGATTTTAATTTATTGTCATATTTTAATTGTTATTGTGACTATTTTAGTCACAGTCTGCTGCTCTTTGTAGTTGTATTTAAGGTGGAACCTGAGCCGTAGAGACCAGAATATCATAGAGACTTGACAATGGTCTCTTTTGACGTGGTTCAGTAAACAACCACTTAGCAACCGCCCAGAACACCCTAGCAACCAAAGAGTAACATGCCAAAACCAATTTTAAACACCTAATGTTCATACAGCAATGCCCTGGAAAGCAAACACAACAAAATAGTATCATGGCTGAGTTTTGCACAGGAAAAAAACTAAGTATTTTCCCAGAAAATGTAAAGATACATGGTGCTCTATCACCAGATAAGGATCTAGGTATGATGTCCTTCCTTGTACTCATCAAATCAGAGTTATATTAATAAACAAGCTTTATAATGGCAGTGGATTGCAACCATCAGTCTAAAGCTCAAAAATGTGCATCCATCCATCATAAACAATGGATAAACATCAAAACTCCACACAGCTCATGGGGGGTAAACAAAGGCCTTCTGAAGCAAAGCGATGAGTTTGTGTAACACATTACAAAGTAAAATTCTAGCTTCCGGCCAAACGGCCATATGCACTTCCGCCTAAAGCACAACTTTGCATGACGTCAGAAGTAGTGTAGTGTGTCATGGCGTATAGCGTAAATATCAGCAGTACGTCGCATTACTCGCATAAAATGCGCTTTAGACTTAAGTCAAATCCGTATGTTCATTTGGCCAGCTTTGTAAAAGTTTTAAATAAGAATATTTTTCTTACACAAACTCATCAGAAGGCCTTTATTAACCCCCCAGACCCGTGTGGAGTTATTTTATGATGGATGGATTAACTTTTTTGAGCTTCAAACTGATGGTTGCAATCCACTGCCATTATAAAGCTTGGAAGCGTCAGGGTGTTTATTAATATAACTCCGATTGTAGTCGTCTGAAAGAAAAAAGTCGTATACACCTAGAATGGCTTGAGGGTTTGTAAATCTTGGGGTAATTTTCATTTGAAAGTGAACTACTCCTTTAACCCTCTGGGGACCAAGGTGTTTTTGGGGTCCTTGGGATGTTTTGACGTGCACTGACATTTGTGCTTTTTTCAGTTATTTATTAACATGTTAATGGCAAAGGTGTAAATTCACTCTATTTAGCACAAACGGGGCTACCATAATATGTGAGCAAAATGTATGTACATGTTTGTATTTTTGAGAGAATATTGTCTATGCATGGTTATTGAAAAAACTAAAAATTAAAGTTTCAGAAATAAGGCCACAAAACACATACTAAATATGTGTGCACAAGACTTTTGACTAATGGAAGTTGTCGCCTAGAGTTTTTGCTTCAAAATGATCTGAAAATCATCCTGCCTAATCATTCACATAACACAATACAGTAGATTGATTAAAATTATGAAAAACAGTTTGCTTATGTTTAAATTAATTTAATTACCCCCTTTTTTCTATTCACATGATAATCTTTTGCACTCCTTTATTTTCTACCTG